>OZ005652.1:44458340-44738340 GCA_963930645.1 Salticus scenicus | reverse complement strand
TTGAGTCACTAAAATACAAAGCGCATTGCTGCACTCGTGCTTCCTTGTTCACGCAATGAACGATCGTGGTATTACTTTGACCTGAAACAATTGTTGCGAGTTTTATATAACTATTGTGTTTATTTACAAAGATTTCTTTCTTTTAATGGAAGTCCTTGAGTGCTTTTTTTTTTTTTTTTTTTTTTTTTTTTTTTTACTGTTATAAATAAGTACATGCTTTCAAATACATTTTTTGTTGTTGTTGTTTCAGATAAGTTATTTTTTCAATTAAATATAGGTGTAAGGAATTTTTCTTTTGTTGCAACCTAAACATCATCTTTTTGCGAACATCTAAATGCAGAAATGATTTTTTTATGAAATTTGGTAAACAAAATAAGTTTATATGTAACTGAAATTTAACTTTACACATATGTTACTTTATGTTATTGAAGTCAAAAATAACCTTTTTCTGGTCGAAATTTACTGACGTTAATCCATTATTTAAATTTGAAGTCAACTCGAAACAAGGCAAAACAATTTTACAGGAACAAAAACCAACTCGAATCTGCTAAAAAGATTTCTGACCACCAGAAGTATTGCCAGATTTTTCGGCGTTTCTATTCAAAATCTACCACAAAATTTTGAATTTAACAGTAGCTTAACCCGGCAGAACGGGCGCCATGAAACGTAACATGAGGACGGGCATTGGGTGTCAGGGCAACCCAAATATATTAAATAACATAAATACGAAAAAAATCGTTAGAATTCAATCTGTTAATGAAATTCATAATAATTACACTCTTTCTCGTGAAAATAAATAACTGAAATGTTCAATTATCGTTAACTTTAAAAATTAATAGAAAATAAATTAAAAGCATTCAATTTGTTCCTCCTTGTTCGAAAAACTTAATTTTTACCATGTGGCGAACTTAATTATTTTCTTTACAATATTTATTATAATAAAAATGATACATTACTGTGGATAAGATTACTGAGACATTAATTTTCCTAATAATTATGCCTACGAAATCTCCTCATTAGAAGCCTAAATTTTGTTTTATATTAACTGCTGCCCTCTGTCGCGTTTTATTTTATATCCGGCAGCAAATGTAATTTTTTTTTTTTTTTTTTTTTTTTTTTAGTGTCTATGCAATAAACAACGGGGTAGACTTAACCTCTAGAAACGGGCTCTTTCAAAGTTTCACATTGTTATGTGACATTTGTTGTCAGAGCCCCTCTGTGAAGGTTAAAATCGCTCAAAACTGCTGCATAGTGGTGAGCAGCCTCCTTCCGTCTTTGAATCTTTGAATAATTATGGTGTACATGGATCAGAAACTTTAGTAGATTTTTTGCAGTTTTTACATATGGCTTCAATTTCTGAGTGTTATATAAGAAGGAAAAAGAGTCTGAATTTGCCGTTTTCATACACTCCGCAAGTAGGATGAACTTGGAGGCAGGTGCTGAAGGACCCGACCACTTCTGTTTATAGGCAGAGACATCAGATAAATATTTCCTGGCATGGAGTGTCAAAACACTCCGCGCCCGTCCTCCCGGATTAATTACATCGAAAATTAAATGTCTGCTGTATATATAAAATATCCCTTCTCAAAATTACTGGTGACAATTGAATTAAAAAGTTTCAAAATCTGGCAACACTGATCCACATGAACTCGACCCGAACCAAACTTGCTTTAATCCAAACCCGACATGAAATTCGTAAATTTATGATAATTAGTTACCTTTACTTTTGTTGTTATAATTATTATTATTATTATTATTAATCTGACTTGACACTTACACGACTTTCTCTTAACTTGCATTTCAATAAAATAAAGACAGATTGCCAATTGTGGGGTAAGATAACAATACGTTAAAACCTACGTTATACCTACTTAAAAAAAAAAAAAAATCAAACAAGGTTTAAAAACAGATTTGTTTGGCAAACAATTCTGTGTGAGTCCCCGCAGTCTGTCCCTACAACGCCCGTTTGAATATGGTACCAACATAAATATAGAATTCAAGTCTGTTATCAATAAATTGAAAACCGACAAAACTTGACTTTCGTATTCAGGAAACCTAGAAAAACATATATATATATATATATATATATATATATAAAGCGGTGTGAATTTAACATTACAAGGCTCAATTTTCTTTTTTTTTTTTTTTAGTGCGCGACAAAAATATATAGGTTGTAATTAGTGAGGAAAACTTATAAAAATAAAACCATATTTTACGGAAAAATCAACTTTTTAGCTCAACGAACATACGTAAAAATATGATTTACTACTACGTTTACTATTG
This sequence comes from Salticus scenicus, assembly GCA_963930645.1. NCBI lineage: Eukaryota > Metazoa > Arthropoda > Arachnida > Araneae > Salticidae > Salticus > Salticus scenicus. The sequence continues at coordinate 44,736,057 of OZ005652.1, read as the reverse complement.
TAAAAAAAAAAAAAAAAAAAAAAAAAAAAACTTACCTCTGCAAAATATACATTTCGTTGTAACACACAGTATTTTTTTTCGAGTCAAAACTGTTCAGTAACTATTCTTTTTTTATTTTTGAATTCAGACAAATGACTAATGTATCACTTTCATTCAAATTTCGCACTGAGTGCACTATAGCAATAATTATAGTTTTAAAAAGTTAAAGAACACGCTTTTATGGAAATGTGAACTAAAAAAGTACAAAATATCTATCTTGGTATTAAATTGCAGGGTAAGAGAAAATCGTGTGAGTGACACAGCATAATATTTACATACGTTTAAATCTTTAATTAAAATAATTTAGAATTAAACAAAAACCATTTTTAAAAAATCTCCCCTGACTGGGCTCGAACGCTAGACCTTTAGGTTCGTAGCGCGGAGCTTTATCTCACAGCCACGGCGGTCACGTAGGGAAAGTCTCTTTTTACAATATAGATTTTTTGTTTGCTCCCAGAGCGGTTATAAACATACATGCATACACACATACATACATACAAACATACATACAGGTGAAGCTAATAAAAGCGTGTTAAAAACACGAGGAAAGATTCGTATTACTACATTGCTAAATGTCAGTAGCTTCTATCAAGATGTCAAGAGATGTCGCTACTAACTAATAGTTTTATAGCTATAGGAACGATTAAAGTCGATGTTCCACATATGGAACTGGGTGCCTTGTAGGGTTAATCACATCAAAGATTAAATGTCTGTTGTATATATAAATTATCCCTTCTCAAAATTACTGGTGACAATTGAATTAAAAAGTTGCAAAATCTGGCAACACTGATCCACATGAACTCGACCCGAACCAGACTTGCTTTAATCCAAACCCGACCAGAAATTTGTAAATTTATGATAATATAATTGATTTAAAAGTCATTTTTATTTTGTTATTATTATTATTAATCTGGAGTGGCACTTACACGACTTTCGCTTAACTTGCATTTCAATAACATAAAGACAGACTGCAAATTGTGGGGTAAGATAACAATACGTTAAAACCTACGTTATACCTACATAAAAAAAAAAAAAAAAAAAAAAAAAAAAAAAAAAAAAAATCAAACTAGGTTTAAAAACCGATTTGTTTGACACACAATTCTGTGTGAGTCCCCACAGTCTGTCCCTACAACACCCGTTTGAATATAGTACCAACATTAATATAGAATTCAAGGCTGTTATCAATAAACTGAAAACCGACTTAACTGATAAAAACTTGACTTTCGTATTCAGGAAACCCAGAAAAACAATTATATATACATATATAGCGGTGAAAATTTAACTTTAAAAAGTACTTTATTTCACGTATGGGTACAATGAAATAATTTTCGTTCCTGAGAAGTGTTCCTGGAGATGGCAAAATATAGTTAAGTACTTACGCCAATTACATTAAATAAAAAAGTATGTTTTCGCTTAATTATTGGTAGAACGTAACTGCATAACTTCTATAAATTATGCACATAGTACATTACGTACTTAAATATTGTCTTACATGAGAACATACATCACAAACATGCCCTTCTGGCAACTTCTATGTATCCAGTTGCACAATTTTCTAGTTCTAAACAAATGGTAAATGATTTTCATATACTATCCTGCACCAAACATGCTTTCGTGATTATAAAAATATATGCTCATTTCATTTTTTCACTGCAGCCTAGTAGGTATTAAACTGTACCTACCAAAAATTTTATCCCATAGACTTAATATATTTGAATCCTCTTGAATGTCCCTGTACTAGAACAATGTATTTGAAATGAACGAAAAATTTAGAGTAGCATTCATATATAATACAAATTTAGAATATCGAGTTTTGAATTATTGTTACACTTTATTTATGAGATATTCTTATAACAGACACAAACGAGAACAACCGCTAAAAACATGTTTTTCGAATTCAGAAGACCTCAAAAAGGGGGAAATATGACAAAAATTCAATTTAAAAGAATTGACTTTAAGACAATACTTTATCTGCCAAATATATGGGTAAGAGAAAGCAAAAATATAACCGACAATAGAGCTATTCACTATTTTATAAAAATAAAAAAAATAATTTCTGATATACTAAGATAGTAAAAATTTATAATTTACATTTAATAGACATTTATAGTTTTACATTTATAGAGGTAAATCTAAATGTATAAGCAAAAACATCCTGCTTTATGAGCAATAATTGCACAAAGGATTTTAGAAAACCTTGCAAGTATGTTCACTGTTGTGGCTTAAAACGGCTAATTTCTGGCAGTGTCCAAAATTCCAAGCTTTAAAAAAATAATAATAATAATAATAATAATCAATCAAAGCGTAAGCCCCAGCAGCATAACACAGGGGCTCCCATAGCTCAAACTTATACCAGTATGAAGGTCTAACATTCCCAAACTTTTGTGGGGGTTGCTATTATTAGTAGCGAGAGGGAAGCTCCTCTGGTTTCGAATCCGGTTTCAAATCAAGAAACCATTTTAGTTTTCTTTTTAATGTTTTCGTGTCAATACACAAAGAAAATCAATTTCATCAATATCAATTATTCAGTTTCAGTCAAATGGAAATTCTTTGAATTAAATTAAGAAAACAATAGTTAATTAAAATCAATTGATGTTTCTATGCGTCATGCGTGCATAATTAAACACATTCAATCAGTATAAATAACAATCATAGTTTCAGTTTGAAAATGGAAGCGTTCTCTCATGACGTTCCTGAAATGATAGCATTTAAGGGGGAACAACACAGTAAAATTTTCGAAAAATGAAAAAAAAAATTTATTGTATTTTTTGATAGCTTATACTTTTAAGATTATAATGCCAAAATATTAAATTGATTTTCGTTAAAATGTAGAAGTTACAGCGTAATACGTAAAGCGCGTCATGCGACTCGTGACGCGCTTCAACATGTACGAGCGAGTGAACTTGTTCGCGCGATTAATTGTTACATTTGCTCACTTTTATCGAAACGTTATAGTAGAGTAACATCATTTTAACTGTTTTACGTTTTAACTAAATTAATTCGTTAATTATTTAAACAATAAAGTGTTGATGTGTTTTAATACATAGTGATGTGTTCATTTAATAGTTGAAATTGCAACTTATTCAGCTGTAATTGTTTTCAACGAGGGTTGCAAAGGATTATTGAACGTTATGGAACAACTGGAAATAAGTATAGGCCCAATATCCAAAGAATACGCTGACAATGAAGATAATCGCAGAATTTCGGCTGCTACTCTAAAAGCATATGAGGCATCACAGGAGGGTAGAAAATCTAGAAAAATCGCTGAAATAGCACGTGAGACTGCTAAAAATAATGAAGAAGAAACATCTTATGGACCTGGTATAGATGCATTGTAGTATTGTAAGCATTTTATAAATTATAAACGAATGATTTTTCATAAAACTTTAAACGTGTCTTACTCGAAACCAAGTTTTTCAAAACGGCTGTCGCTCTAACTACTGTAATTTTTTACCGATTTGCTTCAAATTTTGACACCGTGTTCACAGTATGTTTAGTTTTCGTTGCACGTAGGGGTTTTTTGATTTGATTTATAGTTTTTCAGTAATCCAAGAATATGTACTCCTTTTTTTGAATATTTTTTGAGTTTTTTTTAAACACTTCGCCATTTTGTGAAAAATTCAAATTTTCAAAAAAACCTACGTGCAACGAAAACTATATTTATATAGTTTAAAAAAATCTAAACAGATTCAGTTTCGCATTCTTTTTACTCAAGTTATGCATACAGCCAATTATCGATAATTTCAAAACACAGTTTCAAAGATTGTGTTATATTAAAAATATCTTTTTTGATTTTTGTAATTTTTACATTTTAAAATGAAGATTAAGGTAAGTAGAATAAGACAAAAAAAATATATAATGTTTTATTTATCTCAATCATTGCAAAATTCATTTTAAAAAAATGTATTTTACAAAGCTTCTACTGTGTTGTTCCCCCTTAAAGGGATTTTCCCGAAAGAAAATAGTTTGGTGGAAGATAAGAGTAATTTGCGTAGATTAACGGCTTTATCTCGTAAAAATTAAAAAAATTATACTTTCAAACATCAATTTACGGGCTACGACCGTTTAGCTAGCAGAACGGTCATTTCCCACAAAATTATAAGATCGATTCCTAAATTATGCGTTAGAAACATTAATTTACGGATTATGACCGTTTAGGTAGCAAAACGGTCATTTCCACCTAAAATTATGCGGTCAAATACCGTGATTTTACATTTTTTTTTTTTTTTTTTTTCAGTGTATGCGAAATACAAAATCCATTTCGAAAATCGAGATTACCATACTTCCTTATACCTTGTATAAGAAATAAAAAATTTGTCAACATGTTAGCGAGCAGAAAGTAATTCTTAAAGAACTAAGCAGGTTCTAGTCGACGAAGGCACTTTATTTAACTTATACTCAGGAAACAGATGAAAAAATCTCTTTTTTGTGCTTCAGAAATCAAAAATCAATAATTATTCTCGAAATAATCCAATGAAACAGTCATTATTACAGAAATCAAATAAACACTGTTAATTACACTATAAAGTTGCTACTTTAGGAACAACAGAAAATTTCGAAGCTGAAAGAAATTTGAAATCGTTTAGAGTATTTCCATCGAGACATATAAAATTTTCGAGGTAATGATGCATTAGTTCCTGCATTCGATGTAGTTATCCATCAGTTTTTGAGCTAGAAACTAATTACTCAATATAAATGTTCTAGAACTCCACTGCTGTTGAAGTTACAGTTTCGAAACCTTGGTAATCTTTAACTGCCACTTTTGGTCTCATTTGAATACATAATTTGACGCTGATTCACCGCCCACCCTCGTGGAAAAAGAAACCTAATATCTGTTTCCCTTTTTACTGGAATACCGTACAGGTAGTAAATATATAGACAGTTTTAATCTATAGTCACCAATAATCACTCTTCCTTTTTACTTTCTTCTATATGAAAATATAGAGAAAGTACTGGATTCGTAAAAATTTTCTCCAGTTTTTGATGGATTTACACGTTTTGGGATGTCGTGAACACGATTTGGCAGTTTTTAGAAAAGTCTGTCCATCTGTCAGTCTGTCTATGTGTGTGTCTGTGTGGGCGTATTACAAATATTTTGGACGTTGTGTCTCACGAACCAATGAACGAAATTTAACCAAACTTGATATTTAGTTGGACACTGACATAAATTATTGTTGATTAGATATGTGGAACAATTGCTCAACAGGTGGCGCTGTGATCGCATTTTTTCTAAATTTTTAACATGGCAGCATAGGAAAAAATTTCGTATAAATGTACGTAATGAGAGTTATTTAAATCATGTACAAAATTGTAAAACCAATATGAATTATTGATAATAGTAGTAGTTAACTAAGAAAAAAATTTTGTGCATGTGGGAGCATCGCTGATGTACGCCCCCGGGGGAGTAAACTTTCAATATGGGTATCTTTCGAAAGATCTCGTCAATACCTTTAAAACGAATGGTTGAACTATAAACCTGTGATACTTTAAAACAAAGTTATCGATGTTTTAATCTTTTAACGAAAAAAAAAAATCTTTTCTTCTGACTTGCAAAAAATTGACATATTTCGGCATTTAGTGATAATATAATTCTGTCAGATAAAAATCGTCTGCATTTATAATGGAAAATAATTTGATAATTTAAAAAATAAATTGTATTGAATAACCGATGTGTAAAATTATATAGAAGAAAGTCATACGGATGTCACAAGAATTTGGTTCTGCGCTGTAAATCAGTGAAAGTTTCCGGAAAATTCCAGAACTTCGTTCGTGTTGAAGTTAGAACTTTCAAACATTGTCAACCTAAAAATCTGCTAATCTTCAAATTCCTGCCAATTTCGGTTGTTAAGTCGACAAATTCGGTGCTAAAACCAAAATCTGCTTTGGTTACAAACTTAGCGGCTTTGCGAGATTAGCGATCAAATTTGGCGGCAAATGTCATTTCAGGATAGCCAAAATCAGTAAATCTTTCTTAGTTTTAACAGAATTAATTGTTTTCGTAAAATATATAATTTTTCGTCCCTAATTTTCGCCAAACAAAACAAAATTAAGCCATCTATACTCGAACGATTTTTATTGAACACAAGCTGTTCATATGGCAAAGAGAGATTCTGTAATAATCCATGGAGCCATTCCAGAAAAAATACTATATTTATCTCCGTGGTACATATAATCCAATTATTGTGACTTTTGTGGCTGGAATAGCAGTCCCCCCCCCCCCTACGTTGGTTGTTTTCAGGAATTTTCATAGGCTGGAACTTGCTTGTTTATTTTCGAATCAGTTAGTTCAGAAAAAAAAAGTGAATGTTTTCATAACAATATATATGAAAGGAATAAAAATAGGCAAATTTAAATTATTAAAAATCCAGTTTAAAACTGTGAAAATCCCTAGTCGAAATTGTAAATCAGGATCAATTCGTAATTCCCCTTTAAAGTTTGTTTCAGACCCAAACACTTCATCACTCAGAAACCAGAAAATGAACATTATAAGTCAAATTTCACGGACACTAGTGCGATTTGCAACTTGCGCAGCATCCATCATGCATATTAATTGATGAAAGAATTCTTTTACAGCCCCAGGCGACATGAGTGTTCAATAAAGAGCTCGAAAATCGCGTGTATAAAACCAAACTTTAAACAACTGGAGGACTTTTGCAACGGTTTCAATTGTTAAACATTTTACGTTACCCTCATTCCGAAATTACGCAGGAGCTAAAGCCTTCCTAACAGAGTTTCGTGACATGTTTCGCCACACCGTCCGGAGATCAACAAATCATCGTTAGCCTCCACTGCCTTCGCAAAGAACCGACATGCAAATCGAGTGAAATAGCGATGTTTTCCCGAAGAGCCCATAGTAGTTGTAGTGTGCCAGTAACTGCCACCTCCATCGCTCATATCGTTAGATTTATTTATTCCAAGGGGTGTATAAGGTAGTCATGTGATGCCACATCAGATTTTTTCTTCATTTAAATATAGTGACCAGCGAAGCGGGCAAAGCCTGCTTATTTATTATATATATATTTATTTTAAGCTAATCTTTAACTTTTTTTTTTTTTTTTTTTTCAAAATGGTTATAAAGTTAAATGAGCTTTAGAGATTATATTAACTAAGTATTTTTTTTTTTTTTTTTTTTCTTAACCCATTTTTGCATTCTTTATTGGAAATAGAATTGTAAAAATTTTCTGTTCATAATAAATAAATAGATAAATAAATAAAGGAATAAAATAAAATAAAGTAAAAAAATAAAATAAAATAAATAAATAAAATAAAGTAAAACAAAAAAATAAAATGAAATGAAATGTATTTTTTATGGTTGGATGCTAAAATTCTTTGTTTGTTTCTTTTTTTTTTTTTATTTAATTATAATTTAAGAATTATAAATAATTACATATACATTGAAATATAACAAAGATGAAACTAAGTATCAGTGAATCCACAACGTAATAACCAAATATTTTTAGAATGTGTTATTGAAAAATAAAAATAAAAAATGGAGGAAAAAAATGCAAGGAACATTTTCAAACTTTTCAAATAACATATGATGTGATTCACAACTAGCATTGTTACATTCGCACGAGAATATTTTTTAGTGAATCTTAAACAGCTAAAACCTAAATCAGTGTTAAAATCAAATGTGAGAACTTCAGGAGTACAAGCATATTGTTCAAACCAATTATTTTCATTATTAAAAACTAGCAGGCTTTGCCCGCTTCGCTGGTCACTAAATTGAAAGGAAACTCTTTTCTATATAGCTTTATAAAAATAAAATAAAATACTAAAATTGCTCAAAAGCTCGCTTCGGATCCCTGCTGCTTTCGGTAGCGATTTGGTCATCCTCTAAAACTCAGGCGCTTGTCCCTATTACCTGCGACAATGGTTTACCAATAGGCTTCCATTAAGTCTTTATTAGATAACAGTTCCGAAATAGATAGTATCGAAAAAAAATGAAGTATCGCCTTTATATTTGAATCCCAGTTACATATGAACAACACTATACGGGGTGCACATAATATTTGCTTTTACGTTATTTCCTATGTTTATTTTGTTTATCCCCGATCAACCATAAAAATGATAACAATTTCACGCTAAATATTATAATATGCTATGACCGGCTACGTCTGTTGCATGAGACAATTTTTTGTGGTTATATATAATTCATGGTTTGTAAGCATGATCATAGTACCGCCTTAATATAGCTCTCTTTGGCGACTTTTGAATTTTTGTCACCATTTTAGATTTAATCCCTTGTAAAAATAAGACTTAATACCTTGTAACAATATGCTATGAGCGCTATTTCTGCCATATTTTAGACAACTAAACTTTTAATGGTTATATATATTTCCCATTAAGCATATTTTTATTTTCATTTATTTATTTAAATATTGATGAAATTTGAACTTCAATTTGGTCTAGTGTTGTACAGGCTGTATACTATATGTTTGTGTTTGTGAAAGAAAAGTTAAAAAAAATTCAAAACTGCAATTTTTAATCCCACTTAAAAAAAAAAAAAAAAAAAAAAAAAAAAAACATGTGACTTAATTAGTAGAACATTTAAAAAAAATTTCCAAACGGTTTCCATACAATCTCCTTCTCTTGCCACCTAAAATACATACATTAGTTAATTTTAAAAAATCTTATTGTCCGATCGATAAGCTGTTTAATCCGTTGGATTCACAAAAATTGCATCTTTCATTTGGTATCTTATTTGTAACGATACGACTGATATTTCTAATTTTTTTAATTTGCTTTCCTCATTTTAAATAAATGTAATTTTTATTGTTCACGTTTTTTTTTTTTTTTTTTTTTTTTTTTTTATTCTGTCCAAAAAATAATGATATTTTTTTTTTTTTTGGCAACAATTAAATTAAGGATTAAAATTAAATGGCCAATTTATCAGTAATTAGAAGGTTTTTATTTTAACATTTTAATTAATTAAAAGAAAAGTAAAACAAATTCGAAAATCGAGCTTCGAGGTGCATCAGGAGAGGTCATTACGAACCACCATGCAAATTTTTGTAGCTCAGAAATCAGCCGTTTTCTTAAAAAGCTCTGGAAACCATACACAATGACACACACACAAACATCTTATTTTATTACTAGCAGGCTTTGCCCGCTTCGCTGGTCATTATATCGAAATGAATTCTCAATATTTCATATCATTAATTAAAAAAAAAAAAATCTGAAAAAAAAAAAAGAAAGAAATCAATCAATCAAAGTGTAAGTTAAGTTCCCGCTACCTTTAGTAGCAGTTTTCCTGCTCCCCACACTTTTCAAATCTCGAGCCCTAATGCCTTCGGCATTACCTTACCTATTTTTTACTTCCCTTCCCATACGGGTAATGTTGAAAGATTTGCAAAATTTCCTCCCATCACAGTGTATATTCTGTACCCTTAATCAACTCCCAGACATCAAAATTCATCATTCTAAGGTAATCTGGAGTATATTTAAGCTTGAAAAACGTGTTTTTTGCCCCGCCAGCCCAGAAGAGGGGGTGGGGGTGGGTAATTCCGCGAAATCCTTTTATAGTGTGACTTGCATACGCATACCTAACCAGACATGAAAAAGAAATCGAGTTCCTGAGATTATTTGAAGCAAAATTATGTTTTAAAAAGTGGTTTTTACCCCCCCCCAACTCATAAAGAAGTGACAGGGGAGAGAATTTTGCAAAATATCTTTATACTATGAGTTAGATACATATAACCGACCAGCACATCAAAAATCTCCTTCCTAAGATAATTTAGTGAAGAGTTACACATTAATACATGTGTTTTGTCCCCACCTCCCAAGAACAGTAGTGTGGAATTTCACAAAACCCCTTTGTAGTGTGTGTGTGTTGAGTGCGCGTAACCAACCGACATATCAAAAAATCGCTTTCCTGAGGTATTTTGGAACAGAGTTACTCTTAAAAATGTGTTTTTCCCCCACTCCGCCCTTAAAGGAGATAGGCAGAGGGAAATTTCGTAAATTTCCTTGATAGTGCGTGTTGAGAACAAATAACCAAACCTCACATAAAAATTAATCTTACTGTGATAATTTTAAGCAAAGTTATGATTGGAAACGTCTTTATGCTCTCCCTTCCTTAAGGGGAAAAATGGGGAAATTCTCAATATCCCGTTGCAATGGGTGTTGGATAGACATAAATAAGCCACACACTAAAAATTGTGGCCTCAGCTCCTATGGATGTCTTAGGAGAAATTTTATCCGCTTGGCTGGTCACGATATTTAATGAAAATTCTTTCCTATATCGCTTTATAGATAAAAAATAAAAATAAAATTCATTGAAATTGCTCAAAAGCTCGCTTCCGGTGTGTGTCGCTATTGCATGCGTCAATGCCATACCAGTTGGCTTGCACTTTTGTGCTTATCAAATGACAATTTCGAAACAGACAGTATCGAAAAAATTGAAGTAGCCCTTTTATATCTGAATTTTAATTATTTTTAAACAACACTGTACGTACTGTACATAATATTTACTTTTATGTTATTTCCTATATTTATTTGAGTTTTCCGGTCGACCACACAATGACAGCAATTTCACGTCAAATGTAATATTGCAACATGCTGTGAGACAACTAACTTTTTGTGGCTATATGTATTTCATAGTTAGTTAACAGTGATTGGTATATAGAAAAATAAATAAATATTTAACCTTATCGTGGTACAGGCTAATTATAGCTCCCGTTGGTGACTTTTGAATTTTTGTTACCATTTAAAAAAAAAAAAAAAAAAAAAAAAAACATAATTTATGAGATTATTGTTTCTGTTTCTTTCTTTCTTTCTATCTTTTTTTTTTTTTTTTTTTTTCCCTCAATATTTTATAATTTATATGTTTATATGCTTTATGGGCTACTTGGCTTAAAGTGGCTATCACGAAAGTAGACTCCTTGGCGAAAAATGTCGTATCTGCTTCAGCATCAAAATAAAAAAAAATTACCCTGCATTATGAATAAGTAAATCTGAATATAATGCTGAATTAGCTTTCATACCAAACGTATTATACGTGCCAATACGCAAACGAAGTGATGACGCCACTGGCCGTTCGTGGAAAGCAGAAAAATATTTTCTCATTGAATTTTTTGTAAAAAACTATTAAAAATCGAGGTTCCCGATTTTAATCCCCATATTTAGGTATAGATATGTATTAGTTATCATGTGCATGCGTTAGATTAAGTTGTTTTTTGTTGTAAAATTGATAAAATTTGAATTTTAAATTTCAAAACTCTAGAAAAAAATATGGCAAACTTCCACATTCGATTGAAAACAAACATTTCATTTCAAAGGATGATATTTACACAATAAATATCCAACTAATATACTAATTAAAAGGAAAATGGTAAATATTCCATCATAATTTGAAGTCAAATTTGTTTTCAAATGTCTAAATAAAGTATCTGATATAAGATACTAATATGTTGCAGCGGAATAGATTTGATATCGGTCATCCTTGGCAGAAAAAAAAATATCGCCAAATTATCTGGCTAACATAATTTAATTCCTTTCAAAAATCATGGTTATTTTAGCAACTTATATTAAAAGAGCAAGGAATAATATGAAACAATATTTCGTACAATACATATTATTAAAATATAAATCTGGCATGTATATATTCGTATTACGATTTTGATCACCAAATACAAAAACGCCAAGGATAACAGAGTTTTGAAATTTAAAATTAAAATTTTGTCAGAATTTACAGCAAAATAACTCTATCTAACACATGCACATAACTAATACATATATATATACCCAAATATGGGGATTAAAATCGGGAAATAATTTTCCTCCATTTTTAATAATTTTTTACAGAAAATCCAATGGACGATTAACATAGGAAATCGTTTTCTTGCATCCACGGACGGTCAGTGACGCCACACTTCGCTTGAGTATAAATAAATAAAAAAACTGTTAAAAAGAAATCTAAAATTGAGGTATGTTAAAAAAAATTATGAAACAAATTTGAAGAATTACGTTGGATTTTTAATATTATTATTTAATTTTGATAATGACGTCATTTTGTCATAGCCTAAGCAAATTTATTATTTAATATTCCTTTTACTATTCGCGTGAAAATATTTTTTATTATATGTCGTAAAATAAGTCATCTCGAAATTTTTTTTTTGGCAACAATTAAAAATTAAAATAATTATTTTTAAAACTTTATTATAGAAGACATATCTATAGTAAATACAGAAAATATAATATAGATAACGTTTTCCTTCCTTCCCCTCCTCTTGGGGACTGAATTTCTAAAATTCCAAAAATTGGTTTTTAGGTATTTGTGTTAACTATATTTTAAAGCAAAAATTTTACGGATATTTGTTTTTTTCTTTGAGATATAAAGGTTTTTGTGAAATCACGTTTTGCCCCCTGCCCCCCGTTAAGGGCCGAATTTCGAAAATTTTAGAAATTGGTTTTTAGGTATTTATGTTAGCTATATTATGAAACAAAAATCTCACGTATATGTGTTTTTTTCTTTGAAATATGAATGTTTTTTAAGAAATCACTTTTTGCGCATGCGAAATCACATTTTGCCACGCACCCCCTCTTGTGGACCGAATTTCCAAAATTCCAGAAACTGATTTTTAGGCATTTGTTTTAGCTATGTTTTAATGCAAAAATTTTACACATATCTGTTTTTTTCTTTGAGATATGACGGTTTTTGTGAAATCACGTGTTGCTCTCCCACCCCACCCTTGGGGGGCGAATTTTACAAAATCGCTTCTTAGGGGGTGCTTACACTACATGTTCTAAAATCTGACCCAGTTTCGAGTCAGTAGTCCCAGTAGATTTTGCTGTGCGTTGATGAGTCAGTGAGTGAGTAAGTGAGTGAGTGGAAGTACTCTTTTATATATAAAGATTAAAAATAAGATAAGACATAAATTTTAAGATTTTTTTTTTTTTTTTTTTTTTTTTTTTTTTTTTTTTATCTCCGAAATAAGTTTTCCTAACGTTTCACTCAATGAAGTACCTAAATGCAAAAAATTTAGCCCTAAGTGCAAAAATAAATAAATAAGTAAATGCTCCTCAAAACAATAATTTAAATACGGCATAATTCTTAAGAAAGAAAAAAGAAAAAAAAATGCATATATTGACAAAATAAGTATGGAATACAGAGATAAAGAATTTAAAAGAAAACTTTTTTAAGTTTTAAATTTAATCTCCGAAATAAGTTTCCCTAAAGTTTCACTCATTTAGAATGAAACGCTCTAAGTACAAAAAAAAAAAAAAAAAAAATAAGTAAATGCTCCTTAAACAATAATTTAAATACGGCATAATTCTTAAAAAAAAAAAAAAAAAAAAAAAAAAAAAGACCTTTCATATATTGACAAAATAAGTATGGATGACAGAGATAAAGAATTTAAAAGAATATTTTTTTTAAGTTTTAGATTTAATCTCCGAAGTAAGTTTCCTTAAAGTTTCACTCATTTAGAATGAAACGCTCTAAGTACAAAAAATAAATAAATGAGTAACAATAATTTAAATACCGCATAATTCTTTAAAAAGAATATATATATATATATATATATATATATTGCATATATTGACAAAATATGTATGGAAGACAGATATAAATAATTTGAAAGTTATAACAAATATTCCCGAAACACCGTAAAATAAGAAAGAAATAATAGTTATATATATTATATACATATAAATTTATAATTACGCAAAGAGAAACTATTGATGGAAATTTTATATTCATGAAAATCGCATTAACAAAGGGAAAATTTATCTCTATGAAACAAATGTTTAAAATGTATGATGAGGCTTTGGAAAGCAAAGTTTAGTACTAAATTGAATATAATTGCTATAAAATACAGTTCCATTAAAATGTATTGTTAGAAAATATAGACTTACATTTTCATTGTGAACATACGGAACACAAACTAAAATGACAAGGGTAGATGAAAGGAAACTCATTCTTTTCATGAAATTAAGCCTTCTAAGTATGCACAAATTTTCGAAGAAGTATTCAGAATCAAGATCTGCGTAATAAAAAATAATGAAGCATGATTTTTTCTACAACATGTAAGTATGGTCATGTGACACTTTTTTTTCTTTTTAATAATGAAAAGAATGACGCATGATTTTTTCTATAACATGTATATAAGATCACGTGACACTGTTTTTCAAACAGGCAGATATTGATTCTGAATAGGAAAAATTCAAGAATTTACTATTCATCGGTAAGTTTTATAAACATCATAACATATTTATATTAAAACAAGACCTTCCGGCTTTTTCGGAAGGGTAGGTTGATTTCTTTTTCCTTATCAAGTAGCCGTCATTTTGTTTGAAAATGGCGGCTACAAATTATTAATGCATTTGGTAAAAATATTGATGTAGGCTATGCACATATAGATTTTTAAGCAAATCGGTTCATAAATACCTTTTTATGTGAATTTAAAATTTTCAAGTGGCCGGCGCTTGGAAGCAAAATGGTGAGATAAGTTGACAAATATATGAAATGTATTTGTGAGATAAGTCTACTGAATTCATATAGCTCGAATTAATTCAAAATCTCAAAAGTCATCGTGTTGAAAAATTAAGTGGCTGGCACATCGATCAAAATGGCAGAGAAAGTTCCTCATCTAAAATATCGTTTCAAATTTGAAAATAATTTTTTTTTTTAGAAATTCTTTCAATTAGTAAATTGATAAAATGTTAGTTTTCTGCATGTCTAGCTTGTTTTAGCACTAAAATAGCCTAATTTTTCCTTAAAAACGCATTAAAAAGATCCAGCAACGCAGGTAATAGATTTGGCGCCAAATTTGGCGACTTTTTTCCTATGGCGACTTTTTTGGCGACTTTTGGCGAGAAAATACTTATAATCGATATACCAAAGATGGATGCAATAACTTGATTGGTTCACGAGTTACGTGAATTTTCTAGATTTTTGTTGTTTGAAAGATAAATCCATTTTTCAACTTTAATTTGTATTGATTAAGTATTTCTGAAGTTACCATGATAACAAATTTTCCAGTGGCCGCCAGTTGGAAACAATACAGCGGGACAAGTTGCCCAGCAAACAAATCCAAGGTATTTGAAGCATAGGTTCACTGTCCAACTGTGGTTTAAATTAGTGCCGTGTATCAAAAGTTAATTTTATGGCAAATTTTCAAGGGGCAGTCTAAGTGGTAGCAACTTCGAAACAAAATGGCAAAACAACTTGCCCAGTGAAATCATCCAGTATACTAGTATAAGTTCCTTGTCCAGTTCTAGTTCAAATTAAATCAGTATTTCAAAAATTATCGTCATAAGAAATTTTCAGGTGGCGCCACTTGGGAAAAAAAAAAAAAAAAAAAAAAGAAAGCGGAGTGAGATGCCCAGCGAGCTTATCTGAGACATTTGAAGGATAAATCCACTACCCAAATTTGATGCGAATCGATTCTGTATTACTAAAGTTACTATATTGACAAATTTTCAAGTGGCAGCCACTTGGACATAAAATTTCGGATCAAGTCACCAAGTGAACTTATCCTAGATATTTGAACCATAAGTTCACTATCCAACTTTTATTTGAATCCGTTTAGTATTTTAAAAGTTATCGTGATGGCATATTTTCAAGTGGCAGTGTGATTTCAAGTGGCTGGAACTTAGAAACAAGATGTCGGGACAAGTTGCCCAGTGAAAATATTCAAGATAATTATATGATAATATCACTGTCCAAATCTGGTTCGATTTGGAGTATTATTTCAGAAGTTATCGTGATTTAAAATTTTCCAGTGGGAGCCTGATTTCAAGTGGTCCCGCTTAACTTATGATATCTGCCACTTTATTAAAAATGGCGGATATAGTTTACTAATAAACTTCATTGAGATACTTATGTGGTCTGTATTTGCATCAAAATTCAAACAATTTCGGAATACGCTTTTTACAATTTAAATTTGAAAATTTCAAATGGTCTCCACTTGAAAACAAAATGGCGGAGCAACTTGGTTAACAAACTCATCTAAGATATTTATAAGATAAGTTAAGACACTGTTCAAATTTGGTTCCATTTAGAGTATTATTTCGGAAGTTATCATGGTTTTAAATTTTCAAGTGGTATCCTGATTTCAAGTGGTCCCGCTTAAGTTAAGATATCCGCCTCTTTATTAAAAAATGGTGATTAAAGTTCATTAATAAAGTTATTTGAAACACTTGTATAATCTATGTATGCATCAAAATAAAAAAAATTCGGAATATGCTTTTTACAATTTGAATTTGAAATTTTCAAGTGGTCTCCACTTGAAAACAAAATGGCGGAGCAACTTGGTTAACAAATTCATCTGAGTTATTTATAAGATAACTTAAGACACTATCCAAATTTGGTTCGATTTGGGGTATTATTTCAGAAGTTATTCTGATTTTAAATTTTCAAGTGGTAGAGTGATTTCAAGTGGCCCCGCTTAACTTAAGATATATATAACCTTTATTAAAAATGACGTATAAATTTCATTAATAAACTTCATTGAGACACTTATGTGATCTTTATTTACATCAAATTTCAAACAAATTCGGAATACGCTTTTTACAATTTGAATTTGAAATTTTCAAGTGGTCTCCACTTGAAAACAAAATGGTGGAGCAACTTGGTTAATAAACTCATCTAAGATATTTATAAGATAAGTTAAGGCACTGTCTAAATTTGGATCTATTTCGAGTATTATTTCGGAAGTTATAGTGATTTTAAATTTTCAAGTGGTAGCCTGATTTCAAGTGGTCCCACTTAACTTAAAATATCTGCTACTTTATTAAAAATGGCCGATAAACTTCATTAATAAACTTCATTGAAACCCTTATGTGGCCTGTATTTACAACAAAATTCAAGCAAATCTTGCTTTAAATATGCTTTTTACAATGTCGGTTTGAAATTTTCAAGTGGCTGCCACTTGAAAACAAAAAGTCGGAGCAACTTGGTTAACGAACTCATCCAAGATATGTATAAGATCAGTTCACTGTCCAAATTTGGTTCCATTTCGAGTATTATTTCGGGAGTTATCGTGATGACAAAATTTTCATTATAGATAGATAGATAGATAGATAGATAGATAGATAGATATATAGATAAACGAAGTGATTGCAATAGGTCGATTTCTAAAGAAATCAACCTAAAATAAACTTGAAGTATTAAGAAAATAAGAATATTACATAAAACATATTTAAGAAATTAATTAGAACAAAACATTATATATTGTTGAACATGATACATAAAGACTGAATCTATTGCCGTTTTTATTTTCTTTTTTTTGAGGGGAAAAAAAAAGAACTAGTATGTTCTGGCCACCACAAAACTTTCTTCTGTATTTTCCTATACACATTCACACAGTAACAGTATTTAAAAAACGAAAAAAAAAACCGTTTTTTTTTTTTAAGTTTTTTTTTTCATTAAAAGTAAAAAAAAAAAAAAATCGATAACTTTGTTTTAAATTATCGCATATTTATAGTTCAATCATTTGTTTTAAAGGTATTGACGAGACCTTTCGAAAGATACCCATCTTGAAAATGTACCCCCTGGGGTGTACTTTCCCCAAGGGGGAGATATCATGCTAATATGAAAAAAAAATATTTCAATTTCATTAAGATTTGTGCATAGTAAAGTTATTAAAATTTGGTTTATAGAAATATTCCTCATAGAACGCAATGCTTTGGAATACTTTCGAGTATCCTTGTACACAAACCAGTGAATGTACGTACTTTCAATGGAGAACATAGAATAGTTAACTTGAATAACATATTCCAATTTCATTAAGATTTGTGTAAAGTAAAGGTGTTAAAATATGGTTTATAGAAATACCACTCATAGGAAAGAATGCTTAGTAATACTTTCTTATGTCCCTAAACATTAACCAGTAGCGATATTATTCACTCCGATTTCATTAGTGGACATCCGATAGTGAACATGAATAAGATATATCAGTTTCAATAAATTTCATGGATATTTACAAAAGTAAGGGCGCGGATAGACAGACAGATAATCTGAAGTCATTAACACTTTTTAATCTTGTTGGAAAATGTTAAACAGATTTCGTTTTCAAATAAATGAATTAAATAAAAAAAAATAGCGTAATAATCGTTGCTAAGATGCGTCGACGGTTGAAACGAAAGAATAAATTTTAGAAAAATGAAATATTGAAGCCAATATTTAAAATAGAAAAATAATTAATTAATTTTTTTCAATTTCGAAATTCGAAAAATCTGTTTGAGGTGCACATCTGTAGGGTTCCAGGAATCCATCTGCCAAGATTTGTAGCTCATAGTGTGAGCACCAGAACGCAGACAAGCACACAGGTATACACACGAGCAGACAGGCTTTTTCTAAAAAAGGTCAAATCGTATTCTAGACTTCACAAAGCGCGTCAATCCATCAAACATTTTACGAATCTTATGCATAGAGAATATAACAAATTATGTTGATGCATATATATATATATATATATATACATACATACTTGCCAACCATCTCATTAATAACTGTACAATTGTTAACGCCCCCTGAAAAAACGCCCCTTTTCTCACACCACTATATTTTTAGCGTTATTCTCTCCAAATATTGTTACGATTAAATAAGACTGAAATTACTCTAAAAAATTATTGGTGTGATAAAATAGGCGGTTACTGAAAATTGTACTGTTCATAATGAGATGGTTGGCAAGTATGTATATATATCTGCTGAAAGTAAAAAAAAAAAAAAAAAAAAAAAAAAAGGAAACCTTGATTTTTACGAGGATAAGTACTAGTACTAGACGTTTCTAAATTACATTGAGACTGATTGGCACTATTTACATTTTATAATGGGTACTACGGTTATGCACATATAATATAACTCAGGTTGTATTAAAACGTGTGTGTGGGTTTTAGATACGGCATTGAATATATTGTAACCTGCGTAAAAAAATAAAAAGATAATATATATATATATATATATTTTTTTTTTTTTTCTTTTTAATTCTATATATCAATCCTGGCTAAAAGATTCTTTTGCAGATTTCGTTTTATATTGATATATGTTATTTAAAGTAATAATTAAATATCCACTACAAATGATGTTTAGTGATACTGCTATGAACGATTTCTGAGTGTCAGAAATGTAGAACCACATCTGCCGAAATTATAAATTTATGAGTTAGGAACAAATAAAATAAAAATAATAAATATACTTTGTTTAAAATTGCTTAGTTTTTCTTTCAGAATGCCTAGAGATAAAATTAACCTTTTAAATGATTTTGAAAAAGACAAAATTTATGCTTATAAAAACGATGTTAAGGTTTACTGACACATTTCTTGCATATTTCATATCAGACCCAATATATTTCCTGACTTTATCAGATAAGCCATATAGATGACTAAAGATAAAAAAAAAAGTTAGGCCTGAAAATTCAAAACCTCATGATGAAAGAAAAGTTATGTGTTTAAAAAGACTGATAAAATAAAAATAATAAATATATTTTGTTTAAAATGGCTTAGATTTCCTTTCAGAATGCCTAGTGATAAAATTAACCTTTTAAATGATTTTTAAAAAGACCAAATTTATGCTTATAAAAACGATGTTAAGGTTTACTGACATATTTCTTGCATATTTTATATCAGACCCAATATATTTCCTAACTTTATCAAATAAGCCATATAGATGACTAAAGATAGAAAAAAAGTTAGGCCTGAAATTTCAAAACCTCATGATGAAAGAAAATTGTTTATGTGCTTAAAAAGACTGATAAAATAAAAATAATAAATATGTTTTGTTTAAAATTGCATAGATTTCCTTTCAGAATGCCTAGCGATAAAATTAACCGTTAAATGATTTTCTAAAAGACCATATTTATGCTTATAAAAACGATGGTAAAGTTTACTGACATATTTCTCTCCTATTTTATGTCAGACCCAATATATTTCCTGACTTTATCAAATAAGCCATATAGATAACGAAAGATAGAAAAAAAGTTAGGCCTGAAAATTCAAAACCTCATGATGAAAGAAAAGTTGTTTACGTGCTTAAAAAGACTGGTAAAAGTTTTACAAATTTCAATTGCACGTGAATAACGAAATTGAAATAAGGCTCCTCCAGAAATTAAACTGGAACGAATGAAAAGTTGAGGTAAAACTGACGTCCTGTTGGAAACACAATTGCATCGTTTGACTATTTAGATAAAACATTATTATTATTATTTTTTTTTTTTTTTGTTAATTCGTCCATATAAGAAACATATTTTTTTATACGTGAGTAATAATGCAATATAAAATTTTATCGTAATTTAAACTTTTCTTAAAATCTTCTGAGAAATATACTGTCATGTTTAGGAAGCAATTCCTGAGTACGCATGGCTTGTTTCCATTTAGGTAAAATATTTAGGTTTTAGAAGTTTCGAAGCTTTCAATCGAAAAATAAATAATCATGTCATATACAATTTCCATAAAGTTATATTAATTTCGTGTACTTTATATCAGTATGACGTCATTATAAAAATATTTTCTAAAAAAATGTTTTTAATTATCCTGCAGACGAATTAAAAATGCAACACACACCTTTTACAATTGGAAACATTGCGTGAGATGCTTCATTAAGCGACATAAGCTTTGTAGTTTTCCAAGAATATTTACGTATAGTTCTAAAACACAGATGGATGTTAATTCTAAAAAGGAAGACGAATTTGCCAAAGTCTAAACTTAGGTAGATCATTTGAAGGTACTCCAATCAGAATATAAGGCGAGTTTCATGAAAATCATTAAAGCAAATTTTGAGGACGACGGTATATGTAAGTAAATATATAAATGTACAAGAATTTATCGTTATAACGCAATTATTTAATGTATTTAGCTACTTATCCGCGTTTGTAATGATCGATAGATGGCGCTTTCTCAGCTTTTGTTGTTAGTAAATATAATAGCCACGTGTATTTATTATTGTTCTATTTGTGTTACTACTTAATATTCTTTATATGCTATAATTTCTCCGCCATTACATCATGGAAAATCGATTGCTTTTGGAAAAAATATTTCAGTTTATTCAAAGTTCGATCGGAAGTAGATATTTAATTGTAGCTGAACAAATATTAGTTTCAAATCATCTGATTAATTCTTTACTTCCATTAGCCGAAGTAACTGAAATTTTAATTTGTCATTTGGAAATAAATGGAAGCTTAATTCTGGATTTTTAGATCCTTTGGAGTTACACTGTGGCACACAACAGTGTTATCTTTTTTACCGGATTTATTCATTTTTATTCAATAAATATATGTGAAACTAAACATCGGCAAGCATTGGCGTCTCGACGAATGTCGAAAACTATTCATGTTAATTGGAAATTTCACCCCTTAGCCCACCAGAGGGCGAGCATTTCATTACAATCGCGTATAGAAAGTGACATAGATATATAAAAATAAAAAAATAAAATAAAATAAAACTAAAACCTGAATGCTTGTTAAACAGAACTGCCCCCATGGTTGTAAATTAAAATCCGTCACGAAAAAAGTTATTTAGAATTGTAAATATAAGGTACTTAAAAGATTCAATTACAAATAAAAACGAAGGTAAACATGTCTAGAAAGAGATGTGTGTATAAATGTTACTTTGTCGTTTAATTTTTGGCATTATTTTCTAATTAAAGAATCACAAATAAGATTTTATTGTTTCAAAAATGATGTATCATGAATAAAGATGTTTATCTCGAAACCATTTATTCAAAATCATTTAGAGACTAATTTTACTTTCTTTTATATTAAATTTATTTATTAAGAATATTTCGTCGCATTTGTAATAATTTGCAATGAGTATAAGGTTTGGGAAATTTTTATACACAACGTCAAGGTCTGCCTCTTGAAAACGATGACTCATGATCGCAAATGAATATTGTAGTAAATATCATGCGTCATTATTTTTAAACGATCAAACCTTGATTTTGAACATAAAATTATAAAAAAACTGATGCATTTCTTAGATGGTGTAATTTCTTTATAAAAATGTTGTTTCTCCCTTTTGCCCTTGTTCATTTTGTATGCTTCTCATATGTTTACAATCAAAATGTAAATCCGTATCTTTTTTACAACAAACTTGTATGTTAACTTGTATGTTATTGCAAATATATTAATGTAATTTAATATTAAATTATATTTTTCTAGTCATCATCATACAATGGAACATGTATTTCTGAGAGAAAAAAAATTCAACTGATGATTAGTGTCCACAAATTAGAAATTTGAACATTTATTAAATTATAACATTTAATTGAACATATTAATTTTTTTTCCTAAATTTTTTTAATGTAATAGATTTTTGCTTACATGGCTGTGAGTTTCTTTTGGTATACGCTGATTGGGGATGTTATTCAGATCATGCGAAGTGAAAATACACAAATAAAACTTCTAATACATCCATAATACAGCGGCCGAGAGTTTCTGATCTTTAAGCTGTTAGACATTGTTATGTGCATAAAATGAAAATACAGATTGCAAAATCAAGTGAGAAATATGAAAATTTACAGAAATATTTGTATACGAATATATGCATTACACATACACAACTTTTTAACAGATACTTACTTTTTAAATTTGAACATTACCGTTACGTATGGTACTTGGCAAGTCTATTATAGTGGACCACCTTCGGTTTTGATGGAATTGTTTTAGTAATCCTCACAACTACATCATTCAGTCATTTTAAGACTGTGTAAGGTCAGTCCCAGTTACATTGTAGCTTGGGAGAGAGTCCTTTGCTTCGAACAGGATTCCACAACCAAACTTTGTCTCCTTAATGGAACTTATGTTGTGTAGGCTTTAGATCGTAACTTGTCTTCAATTTCTCCGTTGCCATGTGAATCCGCTCCCGAGCAAAGAGGTGTACGTCTTCAAATCGTTCCTGGAGATCTTGGATATACTCCTCGTGCGACGAAGGCGCAACTAGTGGACAACCAAACAGGAGATCACATGGGAGAGGAAATTCGTGACCAAACTGCACCTGAGCTGGAGTAAAGCCGGTGGTCTCATGGACAGCGCTTCGATAAGCAATCAGGAAAAATGGGAACTTCAAGTCCTAATCTTGCTGGTTCCTTTATACTAGAAGAGAGAGGTTATTCAGCATGGTACGGTTAAACCTCTCGATCATGCTGTCCGACTGGGGATGTAAGGGTGTTGTCTGGGTTTTGTCTATGCCGAGTAATTGATACAGTCCCTTGAAAACGGCACAGGTAAAGTTCGTACCTTGGTCGGTATGAGGTTGAAGGGGCGTGCCGTACCTTGACACCCATTGCTGCACTAGAACTTCTGCGACTGTACATGCCTCTTGATAGGGAACGGGATATGCCTCAGGCCACTTGGTGAAATAATCCATCACGACGAGGATGTACTTATTCCCACTGGAGGTCCGAAGCAAAGGACCCAAGATGTCGAGTGCAATCCGTTCAAATAAATTGCTCCCACGTTATACCGTTGTAGTCTTCCTCGGCTTCGTTTCTTTGAGCCTTTACGTGTCACACAAGCGTCACAGGGTTTACACAGTTTTCCACGTCCTCCCTTGCCTTGTACCAGTAAAAGCTTTCTCGAACATTCTGCAGAGTTAATCACTCCAAAATGGTCTCCGGTTGAATTACTATGCAGCTGCTCTAGAACATCTCGAATCTTCGATCTTGGTAATACAATCTGCCATCTGAAGCTTTTTACATCATCAGATTCCCGTTTATGTATAGTACGCAGTTTCTGATATCAAAAACACACTAACTTTTCGCAATGGGGCTAAATCTGTAAATGTCCTGCAAGGTAGGTCTGTTGCTGATCATCTCCTTCAGCTGTAATATTGGATTTATGTCAGGATCTTCCAACTGGACTTGTCTAAGTTCTTGCTCACTCCACTGGTCCAGTATCGACGTGGTTGTGACTGTAGCTTGGCAGGCAAACAGATTTATCTGCTTGTATTTCTGTTCGGCTCTTGAGCAGTACTTGCAGCTTTCCGAGCAGGGCTTTCATGACAAGGCATCTGGATTACCATGTAGAGTACCTATGCGATGACTTATCTCGAAGTCATATTCCTGGAGACATTGTATCCGCCTGTCAATATGGCCTTCGGGGTTCTTGAACTGAAGCAACCCCGTTAAAGGGACGTGATCTGTCCGGGGCATGAATCTTCTGCTATAGATGTAATGATGGAAATTTTCTATGGTTTTACGATGGCGAGTAGCTCTTTCCTGATGGTACAGTAATTTCGCTAAAATTTAGACAGGCATTTACTCCAATAGCAATGCCACGTTCTTGGCCTTCAACTTTCTGCGACAGAACAGCACCGACACATTTATTGCTGGCATCTGTATCAAGTATGAACTGTTTGTCTGGCTGTGGATACGTCAAAATAGGCGATGATGTTAAAGTTTCTTTAAGTCTCTTGAACGCTTTTTCACATTCATCTGTCCACAAGAACTTCTGATTGGCTTCCGTCAGCTTGTGGAGTGGTCTGTCAATATTCGAGAAACCCTTCACAAACTTCCTGTAGTAAGTGCATAATCACAGGAAACTCCGGAGTTGGTGTGCATTTTCTGGGCGACTCCAGTTTTCGACTGCAGAGATCTTCTCAGAATCAGTTCTCACACCTTCAGCAAAGATGATATGGCTGAGATAACTGACTTCACGACGGAATAAGTTGCACTTGCTAGGATTCAATTTCGGGTTAGACATTATGAGTTTCTCCAGCACCTTACGGTTGTTTCGTAGAGGGTCTTCAAAAGTGCGCTCCACCATCATAAAATCATTCAAATATACCAGACAGGCTTCATAGGAAAGTCCTTTCAACACTGTCTCCATCAGGCGCTCGAAGATTGCAGGTGCATTACATAATCAAAATGGCATAAGATTAAATTGTCACAGTCCTTGTCTCGTGGTGAATGCAGTCTTCTCACGATTGTCAGGATGTAAATCTACTTACTAGTAACCGCTCTTCAGATCCAAAGTCAAGAAACATTTATTGCCAGCTAGTGTGTCCAATGTGTCGACAATTCTGGGAAGAGGATAATTGTCTTTCTTCGTAATGTCATTCAAACGACGATAATCCACGCAAAATTTTGCTGAATCATCCTTTTTTCTCACCAGTACTATGGGAGAGGCCAAAGGACTCACTGGTAATTCGATGATGTCATTACGCTCTTGAGTTAAATGAAGCCACCAGAACTCCTCTTGGGCTACTGTCTGTATTCGGATGTTGAAGCAGTCCATATCGAAATTGTTGCTGTTTGGGTGGTGTCCCGGAAACTATTGTCTATGTGTGAGGAGGGATGGAGATTTCAGACTTGACTGTTACCTGAAAAATTGGCTGAATGTCTGAATTTTCAGTGATAAACACAACTATGTCTTTGGAACTTGAAAGCCGTTCATTATTCTTGAATTCCAATTTAATATTAAACTTTCTCAGGAAATCAACTCCAAGGATTATAGGATTTCTTATATCAGTCACATATGCCATATGATGGTAACTGACATTTACAAAAGTGATGGTCAAGTTCATTCTCTCTTATATTTTGATTTCGTCTCCGGTCACAGTATGCAGTTTAACGCAGGGCGGCGTCCAGATGATCTTGTCTTTAAGTTCTTGTGCTAAACCCGTTCTAATGATGGTTACGTTGGCTCCAGTATCCAGAATCATACGGCAGGTGGTGTTGTTAACTTGGCCAAAAGCGTAAAATTCATTATCGCCGCTACTTATTGATGAAACATAGTATAATATTTTGTGAGCAGGAGAAGATTTATAAGCCATAACTAAGATATGACGAGGCGTTTCATTTTAAACACACAAATTTAATAGATGACAATTACACATGAAAAATACAAGTAACATAAACGACTACATTTTTAAGACTGCGATCTGTTCTAGCAGAGATAAACGTAAAAAGGAATGAACAGATCATTGATTGGACGTGACGTCACTTACCAACAGTCCAATAGATTAAATCAGGAATACAATGACGAAATACACTACAACTCTCCTCCCCTTAATTCCGTATACCATACCTGATGGGAGGTTTTCTTACTCTAGATGATCTTCTTACAACCTGTTCAGAAAAAGACAAATTAGCATTTTTAAGTTTTGAATGTTCAGATTTTAGTTCATTATTTACAGTACTGTTGATATTTTTATCACAGTCAATTTCTCCAGGCTTTGTAGACACAGATCTACTGTCGGTTGGTTCTGGATCTGATGTAGTGGAAGGATTGGTTGGCAATGGATCTGGTGTACTAACAGGATCGGTTGGCGCTGGATCTGGTATCATGGCAGGCCTCCTACCAGACTTAGATTCTCCATTGCTTTGTAGGTGTGGACTATTGCTATCGGGAACCATGGAAATATTTGCACCAGGACTTGTAGCTTCCTCCACTTGTACTCTGGAACCTACACTTTTCAGTTGATCAACGTGTCTTTTCCATACACATGAACCTACTTGAATTTTGTAATGTAGTTTACCTAGTCTGGCAATTACTTTACCTATTTTCCATTTATCTCCTGATGTATAATTGCGTACTGCAACTTTTTCATTTATTTGGAATTCTCTTATCTTTTTCTTGTTAAAAACATTTTTATGTTGTTTGTTTTCAACATAATTTTTAACATTTGGTACAAGCAAATCTAATTTTGATCTGATATTTCTTTTCAGAAATAATGATGCGGGACTCTCCCCTGTTGTAATATGAGGCATTATTCGGTATTGGAATAAAAATTCGTTTAACTTAAATTGGAGATTTCCGGGTTCTGAACTTAAGGATTTCAATCCTTTTTTAATAATTTGGACATATCTTTCGGCTTGACCATTTGTAGAGGGATGATATGGTGCAGTTAAACTATGTTTTATGCCTTTACTTTGTAGAAAATTTTCGAATTGTTCTGAAATGAATTGTGGCCCATTATCAGACACAAGGGACACAGGATAGCCATATCTGGCAAAAAGCGAAGAAAGACAGTTTATAGTGTTCTCAGCAGTAGTATTAGGAACAATGAACACTTCTGTCCATTTACTGTGGGCATCTACTACGATTAAAAACATTTTCCCCATCATTGGACCAAAAAAGTCTACATGTATTCTGTTCCAAGGTGTTGTAGGCCATTCCCAGTGATGGTTGTCCATTTTGGGAGGATTATGTTTTAATTTAATACAAACAGAACAGTTATTTGCTAAATTCTCAATGTCTTTATCAATACCTGGCCACCATACAAAACTACGTGCCAGTGCTTTCATTTTAACTATGCCAAAATGGCCAAAATGTAAATCTTCCAAGACTTTTTGTCTATGAACAGTAGGAATTACAACACGATTCCCTTGTAGTATGCAATTATTTAGTATAGAAAAATTTTCTTGTTTATGTCCGAAAAGTAAGTAATTTGGCATCTGTGTGCCTGATATTAAATGTCGGTACATTTCTTTCAATGTTGGATCTCGCTTAGAACTTGCACATAATATCTTTGTAGTTAAGGGTAACGAATTTATTTGATGAATAAATAAACATTCGGTTTCATCAGGGTTGCCAAATAAATTTGGCGACAAAGTTGGTGACACTTTTTCTGGTTGTAGCGAATCGGACGACGGCAGCAGTAAGTCTTCACTACGTAATGGAAGACGTGATAGAGCATCGGCATTTCCGTGCTCTGCAGATTTTTTATATTTAATATCATAATTAAATGTCTGTAAGTATAATGCGTATCTTTGCATTCTAGCTGCCGAAAGTACCGGAATACTTTTTACGGGTGAAAATATGGAAACTAGGGGTTTACTATCTGTATACAGTGTAAATCTCCTACCATATAAAAATTGAAAAAATTTCTTTACACCAAAAATTATTGATAACGCTTCTTTATCTACCTGACTATACCGCTTTTCTGCAGAAGATAAAGTTCTAGAAGCAAAAGCTATGGGTTTTTCGGAGTTATCTGGCATTGTATGCGAAAGTACTGCCGAAATTCCATAGGGAGAAGCATCAGTGGCTAAAATTAAGGGTAATTTAGGATTAAAGTGGGTGAGAATCCTTTCGGAAGTAATTTCCTGTTTAATTGCATTAAATGAATTTTCACATTTTTTAGTCCACTGAAAATTTACATTTTTACGTAATAATTCATTTAGAGGATAAGCAATCGTAGATAATTTAGGAACAAATCTAGAATAGTAAGATACTAAGCCTAAGAACGCTTTTACTTGAGTTACGTTTTGAGGTATTGGAGCATTTAAAATAGCAGAAATTTTTTCTTGCGTTTTGTGTATGCCATTTTTATCAATTTTGTAACCGCAGTATGTAATTTCATCATTCATGAAAAAAGATTTTTCTTTATTTATTTTAAGATTATATTCACGTAACCTTTCTAGCACTTGTTTTAATCGCTCTAAATGTATTTCATCAGTTTCCCCTGAGATACATATATCGTCAATAAAAACTGAAATACCCTCTATACCTTTTAAAATTTGTTCTATAGTTCTCTGCCATATTGCTGGCGAACTGGCAATTCCGTATGGTAATCGCGTAAATTTAAATAAGCCTTTAGGAGTGTTAATTGTAAGTAATTCTTGTGAATTTTCCTCTACCGGTAAATGCAAGTATGCTTGATTTAAGTCAATCTTTGTAAAATGTAATCCACCCCCTAAAGTTGCTAATATATCCTCAATTTTTGGTAGCGGGTATTTGTCAACCTTTAAAAATTTATTTACCGTGACTTTAAAATCACCGCATAAACGAATTTTCCCATTAGGTTTTACCACCGGAACAATAGGTGTTGCCCATTTACTAGTACTAACAGCTTTTATTATCCCTTCATTTTCTAATCTTTCCAATTCTTCATTTACCGCATTCCTTAATGCATACGTAACTGTTCTCGATTTACAAAATATTGGTGATGAGTCTTTCTCTAAATGTAATTCAGCTTTAACATTTTTAATTTCACCTACGTTATTTGTAAATAAATCCGGAAATTTATTCAGTAAATTATTTAAATTATCCGAGATTTGTACTTTGTTTACCGGAACAGTTTGTAAATTGTTTGGGAATATATTAAATGTAGTTATCCAATCCCTACCAAGCAATAAAGGGAAATTGTCTTTTTTAACTAAATATAACTTAACATTCCTAGTTTTGTTTTCGTAAGTTACATTTACTCTAACAAATCCCTCGGGCTGAAAAATTTCTCCCGTGGCTGTCTTTAATTGTACATCAGCAGGAAACATTTTATGTTCTGGAAATAATCTCCGAAAACGATTTATCGGTACAGCGGATATCGCCGATCCTGTATCAAGCTCCATTTCTGCTTTAGCACTATTTTCTATCAAAACCCAAATTTTTATAGGTTTAGTGCCTTCAGATTGTAATGACAAAATGTCTACAGTATCAAGAACATTTACATTTTTCTTTTGAGTAACATTGTTTTGTGCGTTCCGACACACCTTACTCAAATGACCACGTTTTTTACAAAAATTGCAAACTGCATTAATAAATTTACAAACATTTGCTAAATGAGAGCTATTTCCACAACGATAACAATAAGTTTTACTTTTATTTGCACTCGCAGTTTTGTTCACATTTTGTTTACTTAAGTTATTTTGAGAATAATTTTGTTTTGGTTTCCTAACACTAACAGAAACTTTATTCAAATTCAAATTTTTATTCTGTAATTCTATCAAGTCATTTTCAGTACTTTGCATAGTTACGGCTTGTTCTACTGCTTTTTCAAATGTTAAATCTTCAACCTGAGACATTAATTTGCTTTGGATTGTTTCATTTTTTAATCCGCGTAAAAATTGTTCTAACAAATTTTCTGACAGCGATTCGCCTGTAAACGCGCAATGTGTTGTAAGCTTCTTTAATCGAACACTAAAATCCTGCACAGATTCGTTATCTCCTTGACAACATTTTCTAAATTTAATCCGTTCACTGATTTTGTTTGGAATTTTACATAGATGTTTTGTTAAGACAGCTACTAATTCAGTGTAAGTTTTTGATTCAGGGAGATCTGGGAACAGTAAATTAGTAAGTAAATTATATAATTTCGGGCCTATAAAAGTTATTAAAGCACTAACTTTTTTTTCATCCTTAATATCAAACAATATAAAGTTCTGTTCCAGTCTCCTTACATAAATCTCAAACGATTCCACCGAATCATTGAATTCTTTAAAATTTTGAAACATTTTTAATGAAAATATACTAGTTCTAACAATAAAAACATGCAATCTAATAAAAGAACAGAAAGAAAAAAAATAAAATAAATGTGTAAATACCTTTCTTTTTCTCTTTCCCGAAAAATAAAAAGTCGCAGATTATCGCAGACGATAACTACACTCACTGGCGCCTAAATCGTACCTGCCCGCCACCAGACAATGATATTAACTGCTGCTGTCTCCGTTCGCATAATGATTCATTTCGAAATCTCAATTTTCTTTATGAAATAAGTAGCTTTTGAATAAACACATGTGTAGAAGATATTCCGTTCTTTTTTTTTTTTTTTTATGAACTGCAGATTTCATTTTTAATCATCTTGAATTAGATATTATTAAAATGTTGAAGAGCAAAACTTCTTTTTGCTTTTTTCTTTTTCATCTCGTCGCCATTATAATATTTTGTGAGCAGGAGAAGATTTATAAGCCATAACTAAGATATGACGAGGCGTTTCATTTTAAACACACAAATTTAATAGATGACAATTACACATGAAAAATACAAGTAACATAAACGACTACATTTTTAAGACTGCGATCTGTTCTAGCAGAGATAAACGTAAAAAGGAATGAACAGATCATTGATTGGACGTGACGTCACTTACCAACAGTCCAATAGATTAAATCAGGAATACAGTGACGAAATACACTACACATAGAATGCTGCAAAGTGGGGCTCTGTAACTTCAGGCAACCTCCACCTCACGAGATGGCCTTCTCTTAGTTTCCCTGCAATGATGGTGAAGCCGGATTATTTTCTTTAGTTGTTCGTATAGGGCAGTTTCTCTTTACATGTCCATCTCTTTCACAGCTCCAGCACTTTATCTTCCAATACTTTACTTCTTTTTCATTTTCAAAGCTGCGCAATCTCCTTTTGACGACTACGAGATTTCCCTTCATTTCATTTACATCAGCGGGTGTATCACCTAATGAGACTGCTCTGATGGTATAACGGTTTTTACGGGAGGTTTGTTGGGCTGTGTCTATCTTTAACGCTTAGACTAAAGCTAATTCAACATCCTTGATATTGGAGAGTCTAAGTGCTTTCAGAATTTCTGGATCTCGAACGGCATAGATAAAGTACTGAGGTCCAAGTCGTTTCGAGTGTCAGCATGGCAGTCGGAAAAGGCTTGGTGTGAGTCTCTGAATATCCGCTGCCAGCTCTTACAACCTTTCACTCGATTTTTGATAAGGGATTTTAGATGGAGTCGACTACAGTCCTTAGAACACTTTTCTCCGAAACCTAGCTCCAGTGCTCTAGTCAAGGTCTCAAAGTTGTGCCGTTCTGCTTTAGAAATATTTCTCAGTATATCGGCTGCATCTCCCCGTAGAGCTGCTGCTAAGTGGACTGACATGGCAGTAGAGTCCAAGCCGTTAGTTTCAGCTACGATGGAAAACACGCCAAGAGGACCTGCCGTTGTAGTTTGATACCTTAATAAATTCCTGACTCTGGCTTATTTTATCTCTCTTTTCAGTTTCCTTGGGCACGGAGATTAACTTCTTTTCCACTTTCTCTCAAGATGTTCCTCTTTGAAGGAATTCATGCAAAAAGAAATAAATTGTTTACAATTTCGCAACAATATGCTTTGAAATTATGAATCACGTTACATGTTCATACCATCGAACTGTTAATTTTTTAACGTTGCTTAATTTTGATTGATTGGACGAAAGTGTCGTTAAAAAATTAACAGCTCGTCATGTATTCATCCGCTGAGCTGAGTCGGGAAATTCCGAATTCCGATATTTTGTTTACCTTTTAATAGATTATTAGTGTAAGCTTTATATAAAATCATAACAATATTCAAAGTCATAAAATCACGTTTTACAATTATTAATATTACTCACTGTCTTTAATTTTTTATTTAATTTCACTTTAATAACTTTTCTTTTTGCTTTTAATACAAAGAATGTAGAAAGTTACATATGGTAAATATGTGACATTTAACCCACTTATTTAAACAAATATTTTTGATTTATATAAGAATTCATTTGTTTTTAAATTAATTACAAATATATTCAATTATCATGCAAAATTATTCTGTGTTTCAAGTTTGTAAGTATTTTTAAAAATATAATAGAATGGGTGAATTGACCTGTGAAAATGTGTATGGATGAGTAAAATCCGTACACAGTACCGCCTAGCTCCTGACAAACTCAAAATACTGGAACAGAGAATATTCCGACCTTCAATAGTCCTTGGGCAAGTCCATTACATTTGGTACAAAAAAGAAAGTTGGTTGGAGACCTTGTAGTGATTACAAAGCTTTGAATGCTGTTACTCAGCCAGACAGATATCCCATTCCTCACCTACATGATTTTACTCTTAATTTACACGTATGCGCCGTATTTTCAACCCTCCATTTAGAAAGAGCTTACCACCAGATACCAGTAGAACCATTCGATATAGAAAAAACCGCCATCTATACACCTTTCGGATTGTATGAAAGAATTACTTTCGGATTACGCAATGCAGCCCAAACCTTTCAACGATTCCTTCATTCTATTCTTCGAGGATTAGATTTTTCCTTTAGCTATCTTGACGATATTCTCATTGCATCAAAGGATGAAACTCAACATGTCAGTCATCTTAAACACGTTTTTCAACGTCTTCAAGATGCTGGTCTCGTAATAAAGGTTGCAAAATGCCAGTTCTCCTAGCACGAATTAAATTTTTTAGGTCATCGCATTTCCCACAATGGCATCGAACCAACAGAAGAAAAAATAAAAGTAATCGAAGATTTCAAACTGCTAGAAACTATAAAAGAATTGAGAAGATACTTAAGAATAATAAACTTCTACCATAGATTTATTCCTAATGCTGCAGCAAACCCTTTTATTCTTAATGAGTATCTTAAAGGAAAGAAAAAGAAAGATAGCAGCAAAATTCATTGGACAGAAGAGGCAATTCAAGTTTTTGAAAATAGCAAACGGCAACTATGTAATGCGACATTTCTAGTTCACCCATCATAAAATACACACATTTCCTTAAAATTTGATGCATCTGATAAGGGCATCAGTGCTGTAATGCAACAACTAGAAGATGGAATCTAGAAACCGTTTAGTTTCTTTTCAAGAACGTTAACTGATACCCAGAAACGCTCCAGCACATACGATAGAGAAATGTTAGCTGCATATTCTTCTGTGAAATATTTCAAGCATTTCTTGGGAAGGTAGAAACTTTGAAATTTTTAACAACCACAAGTCACTAACTTATGCTTTTCACCAGAAACTACATAAAGCAACACCTCGGCAACAAGAACATGTAGAATACATTGGTCAATTTTCTGTTGATATTCAGCACATATCTAGAAAAAATAACATTATTGCTGATACAGAATATACGAGTCATATATTCAACCAGTACTTGATTACAATGTTATAGCTAAGGCACAGAAAACTCACAAGGAGTTAATGGAAATTCTTTTTTCTCAGAATTCTTCTCTAAAATTAGAAAAGGTTCCTGTATTTGGTTCCGATTGGGACATGTATTGTGACTTCTCAACAAGCAAAAAGAGACCTTACATTCCAAAAGCAGTTAGAAAAATTGTTTTTAACAGTATTTACAATCTAGCCCGTCCTGGTATAAATGCTACAACCAAGTTATTGAAATCTAAATTTGTATGGCCATCGATACATAAAGACGCAAGATTTTGTACTAGGAGCTGTTTTAAGTGTCAAAAGTCGAAAGTTACACTTCATGTGCAGAGTCCTTTTCAGCAATATCACAACATCAGTCAACGATTCACAGAAATTAATTTAGATATTATTGGCCCATTACCATCATCTGAAGGATTTCGCTATTGTTTAACAATAATACATCGATACAGTAGTTGGGCAGAAGCATTTCCAATGCTAGATTTTCATGACGAAACGGTTGCAGAAAACTTACTAAAAGGCTGGATTTCACGCTTTGGAAAACCATTAATCGTTTCTTCTGATCAAGTCATTTAGTTCGAAGCACAAGTATTCCAAGAACTGTCAGAATAATAGGATTTAACCGAAATGGAAAAGCTTCATATCACCCACAGGCAAACGGGTGTACAGAACGATGGCATCGCACTCTTAAATACAGCATAATGTGCCATGAAAACGAAAGATGGACACAATCACTTCCAATTCTACTGCTTAGATTACGAACCACTTGGAGATCTGATTTTCAATCTACACCATCAGAACTTCTTTATAGTGAAAACCTTCGTTTAACATGTGACTTCTTTCAAGATATCAAGTTTCAACCCCAGTCGGAATTCGTCAAAATCTCAAGAAAACTGTTGCAGATGTGAAGCCGATTCCTTTTCCATATCATTGCAAGCAGAAACTATCTTCAAAGACCTTCCAATTTATCCCATGTGTTCGTCCGCATCGACAGTGTTCGTCAGAGTTTTCAGCCCTCTTATCATGGGCCATATCAGGTTATTGAGAGGTCTAATAAGATTTTCACACTTCTTATTAAGAACAAAA
The DNA here is from genome assembly GCA_963930645.1 of Salticus scenicus. NCBI lineage: Eukaryota > Metazoa > Arthropoda > Arachnida > Araneae > Salticidae > Salticus > Salticus scenicus. Next base: position 44,701,418 of record OZ005652.1, on the reverse strand, counting down.
AGTTAATGTTCCTATTGACAGACTCAAACCGTGTTTTACAGACAATTCTTCTGAAACTGACATTACACTCTGCATTGAGAAACGTCAAGCTGACAAACCTGCAAAAACGGTAGAAAAACAGATCAGATTTGCAACATTACCCATTGTTCGCCCTACCAGATTGACGAGAAGAGGACTTTAAATTCGTTTACCAGCACTTTATCAGTTAGATTCGTATCTCACTTGGAGGGGAGTAGTTGAGGTACCATATCGTTTATCAGAGAAGGACAAAAACTCCTCAATTCGTGAAATTAACTTTAAAGAATTTATTATTGTTCTAAATACTTTCTTTACTTGTATCCGTTCATAGCATCATATCTGCAGTTGTAAATATATTCGTCTGTATATAGTTTTGTTCTTATATTGCGTGCAATTAAAATTATTTTTATAAATCGCTTTCATGATGATCGACGTACGAAACATATATAATATAGCAATAACCTATAATGTTTACAAGGTGTATTTTCGTGACTAAATGTATGATGTAGTACAACTTTGTAATTTACCTTTTCTCTCATACCTTACAATGTTTTGAGATAAAAACGCTAACTCAGCTATCTTCCTACCAGGTGGTGCTGTAAGCGGTCACATCTTGCAGCACATGGCCACTTTACAATGCTTACACATTACTTTTATGAGTGTAGAGGCAGCTGTTCAGCAGTCAGAGGGAGAACGGACTCTTGTGAATATCCTGTAATTTGTTTAGATATTAATGATATCATAATGAGACCTATTTCATGTCAGGGTCTTTGTGACAACAACAAAAAAAAAAGTATTAAAATTAAAGCATTTTTTACGTAGTTATAATCTAACAAACCTCAACTACAGCAACAAAAAACATGGTTTCAATTGAGAACATCCTTCTTTATGAAGTCGGTTTAAAGCGTCTATACGTTAATCGATGTGACCGTTTACAATAACCATGCTTTGAATTTTACATAGCAGAAATGTCAACAGCTACGATATAACGTATACAATATCGTTGGAGTGTGATAAGAATAGGAACTTGCGGATAAACAAATGATCGTTTTAATCATTCTATTTTTAGCATTAATGTCTACAAACTGTTTTTCGTACTAAAGCGATGATATCCTGTAACTTTGTAATTCACTTTTTTTCCTATCTTGAATCTTTTTCGAGATAGGAACGCTAACTCCACTGTTTTCCGCCAGATGGCGCTGTTGGCAGTTGAATCACGTTGCGCATGACCACTTTACCTACATACAACTTTTATGACAACTTTTATGACTACAACTTTTACAACTATTTTATCGGAACTCACTTTTTTGGGCACCCTGTATTTTCTTTTGATTCTAAATACATTACAATGGGGCCTATTTCAGACCAAGAACTTTAAAACAAAACAAAAAGTATTACAATCGGAGCATCCGTTCAGGAGATATGAGCTAACAATATATATATATAGATACCGTCTGAATTGAAAACCTCCTCCTTTTTTGAAGTCGGTTAAAAAGTACATATCTTTCTAGAAAATTATTCTCAGGTATATTCTCGGAATATGAAGTCTACAGGAAATTGGAAAGCGTCCAAAAGTGCCAAGCCGTCAAGAAATATCACCGCGTCGCATATCTGATAAATGATGTAACCAAAGGGAGAATGAACATGACGTCACCGGTGACGATGTAAAAAACTTGTTTCTCATTGGCTGAAGGAAGCAGTATTTTCCTTTGATTCTAAATATATTACAATGGGGTCTATTTCAGACCAAGATCTTTAGAACAAAACAAAAAGTATTAAAATCGGAGCATCCGTTCAGGAGATATGAGCTAACAAAAGAATATATATATATATACATACCGTCTGAATTGAAAACCTCCTGCTTTTTTGAAGTCGGTTTAAAAGTGCATATCTTTCTAGAAAATTATTTTCAGGTATATTCTCGGATCATGAAGTCTACAGGAAATTGGAAAGCGTCCAAAAGTTCCAAGCCGCCAAGAAATATCACCGCGGCGCATATTTGATAAATGATGTAACCAAAGGGAGAATGAACATGAAGTCACCGGTGACGATGTAAAAAACTTGCTTCTCATTGGCTGAAGGAAGCAATATAGTTTTAAGCAAGTGTCGTTAATTAAAACTGAGAATAGCTAATACTCAGTTTCTTGTCGAAATTGCTTGAAAAAAAAAAGCAGGTCATTGTTCTCATTTTCGAGCACATATTATTTAACAGTGTATGATTAGCCAGATTTGCAGAATATAAAAATTATTTTCTTACGATGACAAAAAGGTATTTTAAAATACTTTTATTTTTACACACTTTTTTCATTTTATATACATATTCTTTTGCATTGAAAAATTCCTAAACAAGAAAGTTCTAAATCTGGTAATTATTTAAAATTTAAATAAAACCTTGGCAACAGTAATTTGTATAGATGTAGCTTTCTTAAACTCTCGACTACAGATTTTTCATTCTATGACGTAACGGCCATTAGAGTGGTAAAAAAGATTATGATTAAGTGAGTGTTACATCGATGTTTCATACTATTAAACATATACGCAAACTGAAATGATTTGATTTATGAAATTTCTATTTTTTTTTTTTTTTTTTTTTTTTATGATATAATTTCTTTTCTTTCTTTCTTTATTTATTTTGTGATTTAAATCAGCTCTAATTTAAAGACACAGTTTTTAGCTAAAACATAATGCATTTCAACTAACTGAAATTGACTACTTATTTTTAAATACAACGTCAACGTCAATGAAGTTCGTTCACTGAGATTTTTGTAAATTAAAAAATATGGGATCGTCGAAACGTTTTAAAATCCGTAGTTATATGTAGGTGTAGACTTTGTTCAACTATTACAAATGAAGAAAACAAAATAATAGTTAAAAAATACAGCTGAAAGTTGGTATGAAGCTGCTTTCTGAATCCCAACGCTTTGCAATAAAGTTCGTTCAGTAGAAAGGACGAGAACATTCCAGTTGTTTCCTGCACAATTCTGAGTAAATGACATCAGAGTGAGCAAACAACATATATGGCTAAGCAACGCACGGTCGTTATCTGTGCTAAGAAGAAGCGTGGCAAGGGGACGAGATACGGATCTTGTGGTACGCAAGCATCACCAAAATTATATTCCACAGCTCCGAATTAGCCGAACATTCCATTTGGCACAATCTAAAGTGTGTGGTATTATAAAACGTTTCGCTGTAACTCGAAAAAGCTGTCCTGGAAAAGCTCCCGTTCGGAATCTGAAGTTGACTGATCGGAAAGTGCGCCTATTTCGTCGACATATTTCTAAAAATAGGCACTTGGCAGTTGCAGACCTAGTTAGATGGGCGAGACAAGACTTTGGAAAAACTATTTCCGAAGCATCTATGCATCGATATATCAAAAGATGTGGCTGTGCATTTTACAAATCGAGGCGTAATCCATTCCTCACTACAGCAAATAAACGTCAGCGCGTTGCGTGCGCCAAATCTCACCTCAGCTGGACTCCATCACAGTGGGGAAAGGTATGGACAGATGAATCCATTTTTCAGGTTTCATATGGAAATGCTGGTCGAAAAGTTATCAGAAAGAAGGATGAGCAAACGACCCATCCTGTTACAATCACGTGGTATCTAAACCAAGCTCTGTATGGTGTGAGGTTGCAAAGAAGCAAATGGGGTTGGCAGATTTCATTTTTCCACGGATACGATAAAGGCTCAGGACTATATACAAATTCTAAACATGAATTTACGGCCATTAGTGCAGAGACTGTTTGATAGAAAACGATATTTATTTCAACAATATAACGCTCGCCCACATATAGAGAAGTTAACACAAGCGTGGCTAAGGTCGAAACGTGTCCCTGTTTTAAAGTGGCCAGCAGCAAGTCTAGATCTCTCGCCTATAAATTTTTAAGAAGAAAGTTGGCCCAGCTTCGTCCTCGCAATATACAACTGAAGGATTATCTGCGGCAGGAATGGGAAAAAAGTCCTCCAGCCACATTAAGCCGTTTAGTGTCGTCCATGCCTAATCGTCTTGCTGCAGTTATCCAACGTAAAGGCGACGTCACTTCTTGGTAATGAAGTCGAACGAACATTTTTGACATTTGTTGTGCAATAGGATATGCTTGAATCGCTTATTATAACTATTTGTTTTGCTGCAAAATAACACAAATGCTGTTACAGCGTTATATTTAAATTATCAGAGATTAATAAAACGCTTCTTTTGCATATACCTTCCGCTGTGTTTCCCAATTTCCTCATTTCAAGCTTTTTCTTACATGAACGAACTTCATTGACGTTGACGTTGTAAGTGGATTTATTACTATAGCTTCTGCATATGTATGATGGAAGTATAAGATTCGAAAATTTTTTCAGTTTACAATTTTCGATGAATTTGCATGTTTTGAAATGTCCTAAACATAATTCACTCATTTTTAGAAAATAACTAATTATCTGTGTGTATGAAATTTTGTAGTGTCTCATGAACCAATGGGCTGAATTTAGGTACGATGGATAATTGGTCAGACCTTTATTTAAATTGGTACTGATTAGCTGGAATATATGAGCCAATAGGTGGTGCTGCTATATTGTGATTCACCCCATATCTCAACTTATGTAGTGTATAAACGCACCAAACATGATATCTGATATAAACATTATGTAAAACTATGTTAATTTAATTTGGGTGCATATCGGCCGACAAGTGGCGCTTCGGTGTTGCTATTTAATTCTGTTTAAGAGAAGGCAATTAATTTGCTTTGCTTTTTTTTTTTTTTTTTTTTTGCAAAAATAGTGTATATTAAAACAAAAACTTTTTTATTTATGAGAAAAACTGTTTGTTTCTATATACATTGAAAAACAAATTAAAATGTACATTTAAAAACAATTAAAATTTAGACGTTTCGAAACCCGTCCAAGTTTTCTCCTCAGTATAAATACAACACAATTTGCAAGCATTACTTAAATGCTCAAGGAATTTACAGAAGTACAGAATATTGAGGAGCCAGGGAGCATGTTTTATTCATAGTATGGCGATTGCTCATCTCGGACGGGCTTCGAAACGTCTGAATTTTAATTGTTTTTAAATATATATTTTAATTTGTTTTAAATAAATATTTTAATAAAATTTTGTCTTTAAGCTCTTAACAGGAACCGTTTGGCGTAAAACTGGCAAAAACGTCCGAAGATGTTTCCTTTTATAGCATTCTATTTATCGAGAATTTTCCACTAACTTCATAAATAATCAAGTTAGATATTCCAGATATCGATATTAAGGATTTTCTTGCCAAGGTCACTAAAAAAATCGCCAAGGGGCGAAAAACTCGCCAAATTTGATGCCAAGGTCATTACCTGCCTGGGTGTATCTTTTAACTGGTTTTTAAGGAAACATTTTACCACACAAACAAGCTAGATATGTAGAAAATTAAAATTTTATAAACTATCTAACTCTCTTGAATGAATTTCCATAAAAATAACTAATTTTATTTACAAATTTGTAGCAATATGAAACGATATCTAAAAAGGAATTAAAATGTTGAGTTTGAAAAAGCCGGAAAGCTGTTTTTTAAGGAAAAAAACCCTGCGAGACCTGAAATTGTGCTACTTATACAGGATACCTTATCAATTTTCCTGAACTAATCAATTAATGCGAAATGGAATCTAATAGATTGTTTATATAGCAATTTTGAAGAAAATCATTGAATACGTTTTTGAAATATGGACTTATCTACGCACTTCCAATTTTTCAAATGTCCCGAAAAGTTGGAAAAATCATCTGAACACCAGACATGTGTTATTTCTTAAAACGCTTCGTTCTATCTTTATAGGTTTCAGAGATACGATTGTCTCAAGATTCCCCCCACGTACACACACACACACACGCCCGCACAGAAAGACAGAAATTTTCTAAAAACTATCAAATCATGTTCAGGACATCCCAAAACGTGTAAATCCATCGAAAACCGGAGTTCGAAATTTTTTTCGAATCCAATACTTTCTCCATATTACATAAAGAAGAAAGTAAAAATTGTTTTCAGAGCGCTTCGGATTAAATTTACCCTTGCTCTCTAGATTATACTTCTTTTTATAAGGGTAGCAAAATCACATGAAATATCGTGCAGAAATTGTAAAAGAATATTTTCTTCGTAAAGAGAGGAAAGGTTATTTTCAGGTGTCTAATATTCTTCTCAAGTAATATATTTACTGCTTTAGCCATTTCCTTCTTAGCAAATCATGGAAACAGATTACGGAAGCTATTTCTTTGCTTTCCACATTTAAACGAATCTTAATAAAGAAAACAGCAAAAGTTCTGAAATTTTCCCCCTTCTTAACACTTTCCAACAAGGTGGAAAAGTGTTTATGACTTCGGTTTGTCTGTCTGTATGTCTGTGTCTGTCTGTCTGTCTGTCTGTCCGCGCTCTAACTCCCATAAATATTTATGGAATTTCTTGAAACTGATATATGTTATTCAAGTTCACTATCGGACGGTCCCTATTGAAAATGGAGTTTATACCTCTACTGGTTTGTGTACAGGGACACCCGAAAATATTTCAAAGCATTGTGTTCTATGAGAGGTATTTCTATAAACCATATTTTCATAACTTTACTCTAGACATATCTTAATGAGATTGAAATATGTTATTCAAGTTCACTATCGCATGTTCCCTATTAAAAATGGAGTTTGTACCTCTACTGGTTTGTGTACAGGGATACCCGAAAGTATTTCAAAGCATTGTGTTCTATGAGAGGTATTTATATAAATCATATTTTAATACCTTCACTGTAGGCATATCTTAATGAAATTGAAAAATGTTATTCAAGTTCAGTATTGGATGTTTCCTGTATAAAATGGAGGGAATACAACCATCGGGTTATACACAGGGACACTCAAAAGTATTCCAAAGCATTGCGTTCTATGAGAGATATTTCTGTAAATCAAATCTTAATAACTTTAGTTTCCACAAATTTTAAGTATTTGCAATATGTTATTTATATGCACAAAATAATTCTTTGCATAAAATATAGCATGTTTAGCATTATATTTACAGGGTGGCACAAAAATATCCAGATAAATTAAGAGCTATTAATAAAAAAAAATTGCTAGATATCTACTTTCGCTTACGTTAAGCGTTTTTAACACTTTCTAATATTTTTAACACTTTCCAACAAGGTTGAAAAGTATTTATGACTTCGGTTTGTCTGTCTGTCTGTCTGTCCGTCTGCCTGTCCGCGCTCTAACTCCCGTAAATATTTATGGAATTTCTTGAAACTGATATATGTTATTCAAATTCACTATCGGACGTTCCCTATTGAAAATGGAGTTTATGCCTCTACTAGTTTGTGTACAGGGACACCCGAAAGTATTTCAAAGCTTTGTGTTCTATGAGAGGTATTTCTATAAACCATATTTTCATACCTTTAGTGTAGACATATCTGAATGAAATTGAAATATGTTATTCAAGTTCACTATTGGATGTTTCCTGTTTAAAATGGAGGAATTACCACCATCGGTTTATGTACAGGGATACTCAAAATTATTCCAAAGCATTGCGTTCTATGAGAGATATTTCTATAAATCAAATTTTAACAACTTTTCTTTTCACGAAGTTTTTGGAAATTGAAGTATGTTGTTTATATGCACAAAAGAATGCTTTGCACAGAATATAGCATGATTAGAATTAGATATACAGGGTGGCACAAAAATATCCAGTTACATTAAGAGCTATTAATAAACAATTGCTAGAATTGTGCTTTTGTTTACGTTAAGCGTTTTTAACACTTTGTAACATTTTTTAAGTGTGAATATATTTTCAGTTTTGTGTATCTGCCTGCCTGTCTGTCTGTCTGTCTGCCTGCCTGTCTGTCTGTCCGAGCTCTAACTCCCGTAAATATTTATGGAATTTCTTGAAACTGATATAAATCTTATTTTCTTACCTTTACTGTAGACATATCTCAATTAAATTGAAATATGTTATTCAGATTCCCTATTAGATGTTTCCTGTATAAAATGGAGGAAATACCACTACTGATTTATGTACAGGGACACTTAAAGTATTCCAAAGCATTGCGTTCTATGAGAGTTATTTCTATAAATCAAATTTTAATATCTTTACTTTCTACGAAGTTTTAGGAAATTGAAATATATCATTTATATGCACAAAAGAATGCTTTGCATAGAATATAGCATGGTTATCATTAGATTTACAGGGTGACACAAAAATATTCAGTTATATTAAGAGCTATTAATAAAAAATTGCTAGAATTGTACTCTCGTTTACTTTACGCGTTTTTGAAACTTTCTATCATTTTTTTAGTGTGAATATAATTTCAATCTCTGTATCTGTCTGACTGTTCTTCTTTCCGTTTGTCTGTCTCTCTGTCTGTTTTACTGCGCTCTAATTCCCGTAAATATTCATGGGATTTCTTTAAACCGATATATTTTATTCAAGTTGACTATCGGATGTTCCCTGTTGAAAATGGAGTGAATACCTATTCTTGTTTGTGTATTGGGACACCCAAAAGTATTCGAAAGCATTGTGTTCTATGGGAGGAGTTTCTATAAACCATATTTTAATACCTTTAATGTATAGAAACTTCAATGAAATATTAACATGTTATTCAATTCCCTATCGGATGTTTCCTATGTAAAGTAGAGTACATTTCTAACTGGTTTGTGTACAGGGGCACTTGAAAGTATTCCAAAGCATTGTGTTGTATGAGAGTTATTTTTATAAACCAAATTTTAATAATTTTATTCTCCCCGAAGCTTAATGCAATCGAAATATATTATTCGTATGCACAAAAGAGTGCCTTCTATGTAATATAGTATGGTAAGCATTAGATTTACAGGGCCACACAAAAATAATCAGTTACATTAAGAGCTATAAATAAAATTTGCTGGAATTGCACTTTTGTTTACATGAGCGTTTTAAAACTTTCTTATAATTTTAGTGGGAATATGATTTCAATTTGTGCATCTGTTTGTCCGATTGTCTACCTTTCTATCTGTTTGTCTCCGGCTCCTATCATCCGTGAATATTTTGAGAATTTTTAAAAAATGATACACCTAAGTTCCCTATGGAATGTTCCCTATTTAAAATGCCATTAATTGGTCCTGTACAACTAGTTTGTTTACAGGGACAACAACAACAACAAAATAAAAAAAACAATGTATTACGTTTTAGGACAGAATTTTTTAAAAGTTATATTGAAAAATCTTTCTGCTATAAAAATCATAGAAACATTGACATGCATTATTAATATTCTAAAATGATGTTGTGTATAGAACATGATATGATTAACTTTCAGATTTACAGGGCTACACTAAAATATTCAGAGAGATTAAAAGCTGTAATTAAAATCTGACGGCTCCGTTTTCTTTTGCGTTAAGCCTTTTTAACACTTTCCAAAATGCCTAAGAGTAATTTAAAAATCAATTAGTCTATCTGCATGTTTTTCAGTTGTTCTGTCTGTTGTTTGATAAAGTAAGCAAAGAATATTAAACGTTATTCGATACAATTGCGTACAGTTGGAAAGTGTTGCTAATCAATGCGTACAGCATGATTTTTCTTTCTTGTTTTTTTTTTTTCTTTTAGAAAAATATGACACATACATGACAAAAGTATAAAATCAAAAATGTGATTTTACAATCATAATTAATACTATTCATTAATTTTCAGTCACTTCATTTTAATACCAAGTGTATCATTGGAAACATAAGTATTAGATGTAAATTGAGTACCAAGATCTGTTAATATTACTGAAGGTCCAGCAAATGTTATAATGTAATTAAATAAGCATTTAACTATTGTTGATGTGGAAGTGTCTCTCAGTGGATACAGCTTAAGGTGTCTAGAAAAATTATGAATGACTGTAGAAACCGAATGTCCATCCATAAAAGGACCAATCAAATTGACACTAGTTTTATGAACTGAATGTGTTGGTTTGGTTGTTTGGTTGGGTTTTACGTCGCACTACTGATGCGCAAATGGGCAATTGGCGACGGTCTGGGACTCACCCCTAAGGATGGTCCGGAGACATGCCAACGCAATTTTGATCCTCCACGGAAAGGATGGCTCTCCCGCTTCGGTGAGCCCCAGAGGTGTAATTTTTGATGAGAACAGGGAGGACATTGTGGCCACGACAGATTTTACGTGCATCAGCCACCATTAGTGCACATGGCGGTCTTTGGCCGACTCGAGTACCGAACCCGCAATCTTCCAATTACGAGGCCGGCGCTCTTCGACTGGGCTACCGCGACCCTGGATGTATTGGGATATAGGTGGGTTTTTAGAAAAGCAGGAGATGTATTATTACGTTTATTTTACAGTGTTTGTGTACATACCCTGCCAAATATACTTATTAGATAAAAAATATCATATGTTTCTGTTAAACCAAAAGGAGAAAGACGCGAAATAGTTAGATATTTAGACTTAAAAGAATGTAGAACAAAATGAGTTATGATAAGGTATTATTAGATAAATTTTGTTTCTTGATCATTAAAACTTTAAAATCTGAATGAATAAACAAAATATCATTGTGTTTCGATTTTTTTTTATTTTTTATTTGCTTATAAATAATAGACAGTTTAGGATCATTTTTCTTTTTCCTTTTTTTTTTTTTTTTTTTGTCTCTTTTGATCATTTACAAATGTATTGTTTGAAATTTCCAAAAGGGGATACCTACTATTCCCATTACCCGAAACAAGGAAATTAGTTAATTGTTTTTGTTGAAAAGACTGAGTAGACGTGGAAATTTGATTAAATGAATGAGTTTCATTTTGTTCAATAGAAAGCGGAAATGCTACAAATTCTGGATTTGTTTTTAAATCTTGTTGATTATTTGAGAAGTCAGATCTAGATGAATAATCGGCCAAAACATTTGTTGGGACAGGTATATGTTCAAATTCGAATGAGTGTTTTGAGAATCTCATTAACCACTTAGTTGTTAAATCAGATAGACAAGCATTTTTTTTTTTTTTTTTTTGGATTTCAATGGTTCATTGTTAGAATAATAAACTTTCTATTGTATAAGTGATATTTAAACGCCATAACAAGTTTATAAATGGCCATTAACTCCAAGTTAATGGCGGGATACCTTTTTTCAGATAGTTTAAGTAGTTTAGAGGAAAAGGCGACAGGTAATAATTGGTCGTGATGTCTCTTCATTAAAACGTCTGCAATAGAGATAACTGACGCATCAGTGTTAAGAAAGAATGTTTTGTTCCAATCGAGTAATCTTATCACTGGTGGGTTTAAGGGAAAGGTGGCCTTTGAAAATCGTAAAAATCCAGGGAAAACATCAATTTTTAGTTTTGTTCTATTAATTTTCTATAACTAATTCAAAAGAATATGCAACAAACCGCATGCTTCTAAGTTGATATTTTAAAAAATTACAAGGGTTTAAAAAAAAAAAAAAAAACAAGCGGTATAGTCGGCAGAGATTGACCATATATATTTTTAACTTTTAAAATACTTTAATTTTGTTAAAACAACATTAAAAAACATACAGTTTAAAATATATAACCTTCTAAAATGTTTGACTGATAAATAATGATAACTGGTGAAATTCACTTTAAATGCGTTATTCTCTTAATGCGTTTTTTAACGATTTTCTCTTCGTTTAAATGTCTCTCGTGTCAAAATTTTGGCTTAACATTAATAAAAATTGCTTTAATCTGTTTTATGTTACATTTCAGTGAAATCTGCCTGTATCCGTTTTAAGTTTCGCCTACATTTAGATTTTTAAGAATCTGTTTTATTATGCGCGAGATTGAAAACTTCATAAAAAATCAGTATGTTTCACAAAAATATTTCTTAAATTTAACTTCTGAACGAATAGAAAATCCGATACCCAAATTTATTTAAAGTATATAAATGAATAATAATCAAGCAAAATATAATATATATATATATATATATATATATATATATATATATGAAAAATATAAACGCGAGAGACATTTTAAAGTTTAATTTTAATTTTTTAAATTAAAAAAATTAAATAATTTTTATTTTTATATTATTAATATTGTAACGAGCATGAATGTATTTATGATATTGTATATATGTAATTGACATTTATTGTTTTCAGTTTGTATCTACAATACATTTAATCTTGTTTTCAAACTTTGACATTTCTCTACTGCTATGGATTTATGCCTTCGTTCAAATGTAATGCTTCATTTATCCAAAACGTAATCTTTGATTTATTTATTTATTTTTAAGCACAAGTCAAATATGAAATTAGAGTATATTTTAGTACTGCGTCAATATTTAAAAGAGAAATTTTAAATGTAGGAGATATATTATAAAACTATCGAACTTATTGATAAAAAGAACTTACTTGAAAATCTATAAATAAATATTAGTTCGGTGAAAAATTAACACATATAAGACAAATACTTCAGTACATATATATACAAAAAATTTCAACTTTTGCTGCAAAATTAAATACATTTATTTATAATGCCCACCTTCCCCTTACAAGAATTTTTTGTAATTTAACAAAAATATCTTGATATTGTTTTTTCAAAACAAATTTTGTCTTAAGTTTAGTTAAGCCAATAAGTGGTAGAATTAATTTAGAAAAATTATGAATAAGAGACTTGGAAAAAATTACAACCCCTATAAAGCGTTTCATTAGTCTTTTTATTGTAGGTGAAGGGAATGGATTAATTTTGATGATATTCGATTCTTTTGGAGAAATCGAATTATTTTCTATGTAAAATCCCAAATAATTTACAGCACTTTTAGGAAATGTACATTTGCTTTTTTCTAACGTTAAATTATATTTAATCAATATTTTTAGAATTATTTTATGCTTAACACATGTTTCTTCAAAACTAATTGCTTCAAATATTAAATCATCCTTATACGCGTAAATACTATCAAAGTTAATTTCATTTACTAATGAATTCATAAGAGTCTGATATTAAGAAGCTGAATTTTTGAGTCCAAAACCTTTTAAATTTGAGACTACCAAACATTGAAGTAAAAGTGAATTTATCCTGTAAATGTTCAGGTAAAGCAATTTAGTGATACGCCTGTTATAATGCAAGGGAAGTAATATATGTATATATATATATATATATATATATATATATATATAAGCAGATAGATCAGCGATTATACAGTAAAGCATCGTTTATAAGTCTCTCAAGGAACTAACGTAAAAAGACGTATAAATGAAAAGACTTTTAATCGAAATTTTAATAATAACACTTTGATTGCTACAAATTTAATGATACTTAAGCAAAATTTTTGTAAAAATACTAATTAATTAAGCTTAGTAAATGTATATTAGACCTCTTTTAAGACAATAATTAATTAAAAAAGATTATTATAAAAAGTGAGAAAAATCATACTATTAATGCATGACTGGGTACTAATTACATATACCATATATTGAGTGTTATATTGCATTTCTTCAGAACTACATGAACACATTTTGATATATATTGCGTATTTTTAAGGCAAACATGCGATTTATGTCCATACAGATAGTTATTTAATAACATTAAAAAATCTTTAATATTCGTCTCATTTGATGCTTGTCTTTGAATATTAAAAATTCTGCTGTGAATTCAATTGATTCCTTGGTCATTATTATTCGATCTTTACTGTGTTCCTCCATCTAAGATGTCTTCTAGGAAAAATCCGTCTTATTTAGAACGAAAAATAGTGACAGGTCAAGAAATTTTGCGAATTTTAGTAGAGTGGAAAAGACGTATAACCGATATTAGCGGCGTATAAACGAAGACTTTTTGCAATAAAACGAATTGGAATGAATCGGGACTTCACTAAAAAGACCTATAAATGTAAAAACGTATAAGCAAGAGACGTATGAACGGTGCTTTTCTGTATATTTTATTTTAGGTTGTGGATAAGAAGAATCCTGTATTATTGAATTAAACATTTTTAAATCTAACACTAGGTTAAATATTTTCTTCCAGATCAATCTCACCTTTTTTTTTTTTTTTTTTTTTTTTTTTAACCAATAAAACAGGGCAAGCACATTCCGAGCGTTTCCGCTCAAAGAACCCAGCATCAACCATAGTTGTCTAATTTTGTCTTTAGATTCCTGCTGTAAAGCTTGCGGAATATGAAAAGTAATGTCTTTATTAGATAATCAGTAACAAATTTTAAATCAGGGACAATGTTGTCAGTATGGCCAAGGGTTTTCGTAGGTTTAGAAAGTACCGCAAAATTACTTAGTAAAGTTTGTTTCAATTTTTTAGCCTGATTCCTATGGAGATGTTTTACATCAAAGTCTATGAGTGACAAATCTTGTTTTCTCATAATAAGTACTTCACTAGTGGTTTGAATATAATTTCTAAAATGCGAATCTTCTGAAATATCAATATTATCATTTCATTTTAATTATAGTCAATAATTTGTTAGATTTTTTTTTTTTTTTAGTGTACTTACATTTGAGTATGTGTGTGTATTGGAAGTTAAGGCCAATTGACTGCACAAGGGTCCTGGGCCTGGGAGGGTATGACCTCTAGGGTGGCTAAAAGAAAAGTTATCAATTGGTAAAAGAAAATCTTTTAGAGGCTTCACATTTTTTTTTAAATTACTTAATTTTTTTCAGTTTGAAAGATTGCCTGGTACTGCTGTCTGTTATCATCGAGTGAAGCTGATAATCTCTTCGAAACATGCTTGTCCACACTTGAGAAAAAATTCTGTAACTGACATCTAGAATCTAAATTGTGGCTCTAGAAAAGATAGTTCCATGTCATCCTTATAACTTCTAGACCCCTTGGAAAGCGATTTCTAGAAGCCCCTATTAGAATTCTAGAGCGTTTGCCTATATTCTCGAGGGCAAAGTTATTTTAAAAAATCTGCAAATAAATGAGACTACAAGAGGAGGGTTTCTGCAACTATAACCTTGGTTTATTACCAAATTCTAGAAAATCAAGCGAGAATTTCTCGCAATATAAATGATTCAGAATATTTAGAGTATTCAGAACATTGTGTCACCATCTAGAAATGTGTACACTAGAAATTCTCGATAATTTCGACTATTCAGTTTATTGACGTGCATTATGCGCATAGCTCGGAAATCTATATTTCTAGTTAAGGGATTTAGAAAATGGCCACTTATTCATTCTAGAGAAAGGCGGTATATATTTTTTTTCTCAGTGCGAAAGAAGTAATTCGTGAATAAGAGCAGTATCATTTTTCATCCAGTTATCCCCCAAATTAAAATCTTCAGTTAAGGCTGAAATGTAAGCAGTAGAAATTCGGAATGATTTAGTGTAGGCGATGACCCAAAGCAAGTTTTTAAAGCGATATCAGTTAAATTGTTTTTAGTTTGTAATCATAATCTGATTTAAAATATCGTGACTAATGTTTTTCCTTTAAATATGATAATCAGCAAAGCGGACAAAGCCTCACAGTACATTACATAAAATTATCTCGAAGGATTCAAAATAATTAGGATAAAATATGCAGTTAAATTTTATTAAATCTTTATCTGTAATAGTGAAATTAAATTCAGTTTTGTATATTTGCGTAATATATCTATAAAAATTACTGATCGGTGTTACAACAGTAATAATCAAAGACCAAATAAGTAAATGAATAAATTAATTAATAAAAATAAATAAAATAAATAATAAATAATGCGGCTTTATTATTCGTATGAATGTGATGAGTTACAAAAAAAAAAAAAAAAAAAAAAAAAAAGAAGCATAGATTGAATCTAAAAATTAAAAAATATGTAACCATATGAATTTAATTTTTTCATGTTTTCTAGTAACTTTATGTAAAAAATTTTCTTATACATAGTAATAAAATTTTTTCGTAAATAAACATTATATTATTATAAATGGAATACATAATTGATCTGAAGTTTCAATATTAACTTAACTGATTGCATATTATATAAATAAATAAATGTTTATATAGTATATCTGACAGCCTTTAATAAAAGCAAAACTAAAATAATGATTTAGCTGCATAGTTTTTCCAAAGTTCTAAATAAATATTTATTTCAGTTGATTAAAAATGCAACTGCTGACATGATTATAATCCTTATAACTACGATTTAAGGCCTTCAAACTTGAAAAATGATCTAAAATTCTATAAGTATATAATTTTGAATTATAAGTATATTGTTGAAAAAAGAACAGTTTAGTGACCGGATATATCGGTCCTCGGCAGTGAGATATATACATTAGTAAACAAAACAAAAAAATAAAAAATAAAAATATATAAAATCAAAATAGTTTTGAGAAACAAGTTGATATACGCGATACTAATACTACTAATGAACTACTCTCTCTCTCTATATATATATATATATACTAGCAGGCAACGCCCGCTTCGCTGGTCCCTATTTTTAAATGAATCACTATAATGAATTCTCAAAATTGCATTAATTTTTATCACGTGAAGAAAAAAGAGAAACAAAATCTGAGTAGGAAAAATGTCGCACCGGGTTCTCACTGCCTTCGGAAAAAATTCCCAAAATGCTCAAACCCTTATTTCTATTATTTTCCCACTTCGCCCCCCCCCCTCTTGTCTATCCTAATAATTTTACAAATTTGAAAATATCCGCAATCGATTTGTATGTATCAAAAACCTCTATGCACCAGTTTTGAACGATATATCTCTATTTTTATTTTTTTGCCGCTCTCGTCCCCCCCCCCCCTTCCCGCCCTCCCAATAATTTTAAAAATTCGAAAATATCCGCAATCGATTTGTAGGTATTGGAAACCACTATGTACCAATTTTGAAGGATCTAACTCAATTTTCTTTTTTTTTTGCCCCTCTCCCCCCCCCTTCCCGGCCCTCCTAATAACTTTACACTTTCGAAAATATCCCCTATCGACTTGCAGGCCTCTAAAACCTATCTGTACCAATTTTGAACGGCCTAACTGTATTTCTATTTGTTTTTTACCATAGCACCCCCCTTACCGCCCCCCCTTCCCGCCCCACCTAATAATTTTAAAAATACGAAAATATCCGCAATCGATTTGTAGGTATCGAAAACCTCTATACACCAATTTTGAACGATCTAACTCTATTTTTATTTTATTGCCCCCCCCTCGCCCCTCCCCCTTTCCCGGCCCTCCTAATAACTTTACACTTTCGAAAATATCCCCATTCGACTTACAGGCCTCTAAAACCTATCTGTACCAATTTTGAACGGCCTAACTGTATTTCTGTTTGTTTTTGCCCCATAGCCCCCCCTTGCCGCCCCCCCTTCCTGCCCCTCCTAATAATTTTACAACTTCGAAAATATTCGCAATCGATTTGTAGGTATCGAAAACCTCTATACACCAATTTTGAACGATCTAACTCTATTTTTATTTTTGCCCCCCTCTCCCCTCCCCCCTTCATGCCCCTCCTAATAACTTTACACAATCGAAAATATCCTCATTCGACTTGCAGGCCTCTAAAACCTATCTGTATCAATTTTGAACGCCCTAACTGTATTTCTATTTGTTTTTGCCCCTGAGCCGCCTGCCCCCCCCCCTGCTGCCCCACCTGGGGGCTGAATTTCTAAAATTCCAGAAATTAATTTTTAGATATTTGCATTAGCAATATTTTAGAGCAAAAATTTCACGCATATCTATTTTTTTGTTTGAGATATATAGGATTATGCGAAATCACGTTTTACGCATGTGAAATCACGTTTTGCCCCCCTGCCCCCCTTGGGGACCGAATTTGGAAAATTCCAGAAATGGGTTTTTTGACACTTGTATTAGCTATATTTTAAAGCAAAAATTTTACGGATATCTGTTTTTTTGTTTGAGATATGAAGGATTTTGTGAAATCACGTTTTGCCCACCCTCCCCCCCTTGGGAGGCGAATTTTGTAAAATCGCTTCTTAGTGGATGCCTACGTCATAGAAAGAAGATTGTCACAAAATTTCATGCTTCTAGGTCCAGGGGTTTGGTCTGGGTGTTGATAGATCACCCCCTCACTCAGTCAGTCAGGAAGTGTTCTTATATATATATAGATATATATATATTTGGCGTAATTTTTGCAACCCTTATCTATATAACTATTTCTCTAATGTGGAACAATTATGATTAAGTTTTGTCGAAACGATACGATATTAAAAGTTATAAGTAAAATACGCGACGTTAAAAAGTAATCATGGGTAATATTTAAGTAAGAAGAATCAGTTCATTCGTTATTTGATCCTTTTATAGAAAAATGTATTACTAAAATTCTTTACATTTTTTGCAATCATCATTTTAAAAATAGCAGTATTTAAAGATATCTATATTAATAAAATCAGACTTTTGTCTGTATATTTGTCGGAATCGAAAAATTTTGCGATATCTTCACGTTTCACAGCCCATGAAAGCCGAAAATGACTTCAGAAAATTTTGCCTGTGTGTGTGTCATCGTGCCCGTATGTCGCTTTTTTTGTCCGGGCATCACTTGAGAACGGCAGGACGGAATTCAACGGCGCTTTTCAGGGATTTAGGTCTTCACCCAACTTAAAATTATATCTATCAACTTTTCAGAAATTCCCCCCTGTTCCCCCCTGGGGGGTAAAAGACTAAAATACGTTTGTCCGGGCATCACTCGAGAACGGCTGGACGGAATTCAACCGCGCTTGGCAGAAATTTAGGTCTTCACCCAACTTAAAATTATATCTATAGAAAATTGCAAAATTCTGATTAGTGTTTAAATTGTGGGTAAAAAACGCCTGCGCATGCGCCATAAATATTTTTTCACTAAAACGCTTGGAATGGAAAAGTAAAATGCAAAAATAAATTTTTAAGATAGACTTTTTTTATTCGCGTACTTCTCACTACAAATTACGAAAAGATTGAAATGAAGTTTTGCCATCTGAGTTTCATACTTTAGTTAATTTTAAAACATCTAATTGTCGTATCGAAAAACTGTTTACACCCCAGGATTCAGAAAATCACCTCTTTCATTTGGTAGTGAATTTGTAACGATAGGTCTGAAACTTCTAATTCATTTTCCCCTTTTTCCGTTGTCACTTAAATTTCATACTTTAGTTATTTTTTTTTTTTAAATCTAATTGTCGCATCGAAAAACTGTTTGCACCCCTGGATTCAGAAAAATCACCCCTTTCATTTGGTATCAAATTTATAAATATAGGTTTGATATTTCTAATTTATTTTACCCGTTTTCCGTTTTCAACGCGGATTCGGTAGAAGGTTTTATATTTATAAATATACATTTATATATATTTTTATTTTCGAGAAATAAAATGAAATATTTTTAATTTCACGTGAATAATAATAAAAATTAGAGAGAAAAATACCTACAAAAGATGGTGATTTTTTTTTTTTTTTTTTATGAGAAATTTGCACGTAGATAAATATTTTCATAGAGATATTTGACATTAGTTTAATATTTGTATTTAATTAAGCAGTACTTTTCTTTCCTGTAGTAAAACAAAATTTTTTGTTGTTATTATGTACCTTATGAAGGTTTTTTTATGTTCTCTTATTAATTGTAAATGATTATAATTTGGGTTTTATTAAGATTTTTTATTTTTATTTTGTATATATCAGAAAAGATTTTTTTATTTTATTTTATTATTTTATTTTATTTATTTATTTATTTATTTTGTGTATGGAACAGCTTTAGTATTGGATCCCTTTGGCAAAATTTTAAATTCGGAACCGACGTTTCTCGGCAAGATCTTAAATTGCACAATTGAGATAGCCAATTCAGTTCATCGCAAAAATGGCTTAAAATATTTAAAGTCACCAAAGGGTTCCCATACTAAAGCTGTGCGCTTTGCACAGCTTTTTACACACTATTTATTTATAATATTTTCTATTAAAGACTTCTGTGGTCACGAAATTTGGTGCGTAAATTGTTGGTTTCCATCCGGCACTTACAGTAACTGGATTTCACGAAATTCGAAATCCCCCCTCCCCCTTCTCGGAGTCGGAGGGCAATAAACGGTATAACTTCAGTATAACCCAACAGCTGAATTTGGCGATTTTTCTTTGGCGCCGTTTTGAAGGATAACAATGTCGTTCTGGACTGTTTGCGATATAATATGGCAGCCTAATATGTTGTTTATTTTGGATTTACGATTTTATGTTTTATGTTTTATGATTTAGATTTTATCATTTATCATATATGATTTATGATTTTTAGATTTATGATTTAGCAATAATCGCCAACAAAAAAATCGCCAAATATCGTTGTGGGGTTATACTGAAGTTGTTCCCAATAAACATGTGTAAAAACATGTTTTTCCGTTTGAATTCGCTTTGAATTATCTTAGAATGGCGAATTTTGGTGTGCGGATATTGATTAAGTGTACGCATTATGTACATTAGTGTGATTTTGCAAAACTTCGAACTCACCCGCTGAGGAAGGGGAAGTAAAGAGTGGGTAAGTTGTGCCGAAGCCAGTGGAGACCCAGACTCCTCACTTTGCGAGCGAGAAAACCTCTACCAATCACAGCGAGAACTTAGGTTATTAATAAAGATTTGGGATTTTGACAACTCATTTAAGTTTAATGTTCAGCGAAGCGGGCAAAGCCTGCTAGTATATATATATATAATAGGAACTATTGCCATAAATTGACTGAATAACGCAATAATAAAAAATATTTAAGGCAATATTTTTTTTTTTTTTTTTTTCTGATTAAAAAATAAAAAATCCAAAATGAGTGAATTAATTAATAATAATACATAGCGACAAAATAATAATAATAATAATAATAATAATAATAATAAAATAAATAAAATAAAAGTCCTCATGGGGAACTTACATTAAAGCTGTACACTCTGGTGGAATATGAAAACTGCGTAGTCAAACATGAATTTTATTTTAAAACCTTTCTTTAGATGATTTTGCTTTAACATAGTTAGCGTTTCATCGCATAATATCACAAACCCTTGGTTTCTGAGGAATTAAAATTAAAATTGGGTGGAGAAATTGGTTTAAGATTTATGAGTTTCAAATATTAAAGGTGAATAAGAAAAAAAAAAAAAAAAAAGAAAGAAAAAAGAAATAAAGTGCGAAAATTTCCCACGGGTTTGCTAGTGGAAAAGATTTTTTCTTTTTAATTTTATGTTTAATATACCAAATTAATAGTGATATTATGAACGTACAAATTGCTAATGTTGCTTTACGTGTAGGGATATCAACACAAAATTTGTAAACAGGCAAAAAACAAAATTGGTTTGAGCATGAAAATAGGGATAGAAGGGCCAAATTAATTTAACCTTCTCTAAATATTCCAAAAAGCTAATATTATCTTTTTTTTTAATTAGTATTATTTTGGACTACTATTTTTAAATTAAATATTTGTGAGTATATTCATTTTTATCATTTCAGAATATTGGTTCTAAGATTTAAATAAATGTACATATGTAGAGTACAATAAAGTAGTAAATTTGCATATGTAGAATTTTGCATATGGATTCATCGATGTTAGAGTACATGGTGATGTAGATCATCAAGTTAGATTAGAGTACCTTTATAAATTAAAAGTATTAATAATTATTAAAATTATCTAATTAGGCAGATAGTTGTACATTCTTTGTAAACCAGGACCAAAAAGCTAAAGCTATTAATTATGGTAAACAATTCTGTTGTAACACTTTTTTTTTTTTTTTTTAACTTAGAGAAATATAAAAAGGGACTGGCTTCTGAAATAAAAAGGACATGTGGTCGCCATAGAATAGAAATATGACAAACAGACAGACAAATCAGATTCACAAGTACCTTTTAACATCGCTGGAAAGTGTTAAAAATGACAATAAATTAAACATTTTAATAAATATTAATGTATATTTTTCGTCTTTCAAAATAATCTTTCTCTGAACTTTTATAATTTTTTCCAGAAATTTCCAGAAATTTGGTAAATGTTTTTCTTGCTCTAGCAAAAACCTTACAAAAATCGTTATTAAATATAGAAAAAATTACATATTTGTCTATACATTCATGCTATTTCTATAAAATAGTAAAATAAATAAATAAAATATTATAAATATGGAAGCAGATTCATGCTTTAGCGTTACAAGTTATTTCTAGCTTTTTGTGTGATATAGGTAATCCAAAATATATGTTTAATTCTCAATTTGCTGCTGGTCCCCAAAATGTAAGCATAGTTAAACAATGGCTGAAAAATGGGAGTACGATAATTTGAAGAAAGGAAAATTCACGCAATATTTATTTAAGAAAGAGAAATTGTAGTGTTTTTAACTATAACACGCAGATTATTATACCCACTGCAAAGCCTTTTATAGGAAATCACAGGAATTACATTAGATAGAGGATACTGATATTAAAATGCAAAAATATTATATATCTAATGAATTGTCAGCATTTCCACTGAATAATTATCAACTACGCATGCGCGACCTTTAACAAAATTTTATTTACATAATTTATTAGCACAATATACTGAGGACTTACATAAAACCCCAAATAAATATTTTGCATAATAAAGTTGTAGGCGATAGAGTAAAGTAAACTTCAGTTTCTCTCAGAATAAAAATAAAAATAAGTGATTTTATCCATATTAATAAAATAACAGTTTTCAATATGTGGAAATTTTCTTTCTACACTTTCAAAAAAAAAAAAAAAAAAAAAAAAAAATCCATTTTTCAAAAGACTTTCGTCAGTTTAACAGTTGTGAATTTTTTCAAAAAAATATGTATTAGTTAATGAGTTATAAGTAAACAAAATTTCTCATAGAATAACACTGGCTGGGGCTTCTGGCGATGGTAAGTGAAGCGGGCCGTTAACACTTTTGATTATAAGATTATGCAAATAAATTTTTTTTTTTACGTTTTCGCATGCCTAGATAAAAATTATTTAGTAAAATCGCTTATATTTCATTAGATATTTAACATTTGTTTTTATATTCTAATTACATTAAGCTGTGTCTAATATTTTTGTCAAGTTTCTAAAAATAGATTTGCAATGAATTTAATATCCTATATATTATGATTAAAAAGGAGCATTATTTTTCCAATTAATTGAAAGAAACTGCTATACCTCCGTGAATATATGTTGTAGCCTCACATAAATTTATACAGATAATTTAAAGTAACCTCTTAACCACATGTTACAGCCAGAATGCATTTTAAATATTATATTTTACAGTGTGTTAGAAAGCATTTCCATTTTCCTTTAATTTTTTAATTGTTATCTCTCTTTTGCTTTCGAACCAAAACTTTTCACTCTAATATTAAAACGTAACGTGTTCTTTAGACTACTGAAGTTTAAAGATAATTCATACAGTATGTTCCAAATATTTGACTAAACGTCTTAAAGCAAAATTTAAACTGTCAGGTTATTTATTGAAAAGTAGAGTATGCGGAATTACACTGAGAAAAAAAAAAAAAGTATACCGGCTTCATCTAGAAAGAATAAATGGTCATTTCTTAAATCCTTAAACTAGAAATATAGATTTCCTAGCTATGATGCATAAGGCACGCCAATAAACTGAATAGATGAAATGGTCGAGAATTTCTAGTCTACACATTTCTAGATAGTGAAACAATATTCTGAATATTCTGAATCTTTTGTATTACGACAAATTCTCGCTTGATTTTCTAGAATTGGGTCATAAACCAAGGTTATAGCTGTTGAAACCCGCTTCTTGTATTCTCATTTACTTGGAGATATTTTCAAATAGGTTTGTCCTCGATAGTATAGGCAAACGCTCAAGAATTCTAATAGAGGTATCTAGAATTCGCTTTCGAAGGGGACTAGAAATTTTTTTATAAGAAATTTATAAGGATGACATGGAACTATTTTTTCTAGAGCCAGAATTTAGATTCTAGATGTCAGTTATAAACATTTTTCTCAGTGTATTGGCGTGCCTTATACTCATAGCTCGGAAATCTATATTTCTAGTTTAGGGATTTAGAAAAGTACCAACTATTCGTTCTAGATGAAAGCGGTAAATATTTTTTCTCAGTTTATTTAAATGTTTAAAACGCTCTAAAATACACGGAATAAAACTGATAATAATCACCTATTAAAAAGTTTATTCACGAAAGGTATTGTGCAATGATGTCAAAGAAATACTGTATTAAATTTTATTTTAATAAATATTATTTCAAAACTATGAAAGAACACATTCTTTTAAAATTTCAAAAATGTTGTATCACGATAAATAAATATAGGTTTTGTAACTTAGCCTAGTTTCAATATTACTTATAAAGACAATTTTGCAATATTTACAATTAATTGCAGTGATTTTAAACTTTCTAATTTTCATTTGGAAATATTTGTACAAAATAATAATAATTATTGTTATTATGCTATGATGTTATCAAAATGCTCTGTTTTCCATAAATAGAGGGCAGTTTTGCAAATGGTGTGATTTTCATTGTAACCATGGGGTTCTTATTAGCTCTCATTGTCTTTCTTGCCATATATTCACAATCGAAAAGTTTGATATTTAATCGCAATCAAAAAGTAAGTCATTTTAACTATAAGTTTCTTTAGACGCTATTGTATATTAGATAATCTACATTCTATGTGTCAATAAGAAATTCAAAACTGATAAATAATTCTGCAACTGACACCTAGAATCTAAACTGTGGCTCTAGTAAACTAGTTGACATAGGTGGATTCTGCTCAGTTTCCCACCATATTTATAGTCTCATAAATTTCTAGTGCGAGACATATTATAATCATGTTAAAAAAAAAATGCATTTGACCAAAGCTTGATACAGTGACAGAAAGAAATCCCCGCCTAATACGCAATCCATCGTTCACTTCGATATATTTATCTTATTCTAATCTATTAATTTATTTTATCAGGGTCAATTCCGTTGTTTATGTTTCATGTTACTATTTCCAATGCAATAATCCTCAAAATTCATATTTATATGAAAAAATTACAATTTCGATATGTTGATAAAATCGTAAATTACGAATATTTTACGAAATTTTCTTATTAGAATATTTGTATTCAATCATGTTCAAAAAAATATCATAATGTAATTCTGAAGTTGTCTAATGTACTTATGATCCTTAAAATGGAAGTTTATGCTCAATTTTGCCTTATTCTGACATGTTAAGTAAATCGTAAATTCCAAATAATTTACGAATTTTTAAAATTGGAAAAATCATAGTCTATGATATTCATGCCAATAACCTAAATAATATTTCGAAAGTGGTTTGATATCTTTACGATGAAAATATCCCTCAAAATTGACGTTTATGTGAAATTTTGTTCTATTCTGCCATGTTAAGAAATTCGTAAATTTCCAATAACTTACGAATTTTTTATATTTGAAAATTCATAGTCATTAATATTCATGCCGGTGTCCTAAATAATTTTTCAAAAGTAGTCTGATATCTTTACGATGAAAATATCGCTACAAATTGACATTAATGTGAAATTTTGCCCTACTGCCATGTTAAGAAATTCGTAAATTTCCAATAACTTGCGAAATTTTCAAAGTAGCATATTTATAGTTACTGATGTTCATTCCGGCATCAAAACGGATATTTTAAAACTGGTCTGACATTTCTACAGTAAAAAGTTTCCATTTAAGTGAATTTAAGTCCACAAGTTTCCATTTAAGTCCACATTTAAGTGAATTTTTGTCCTATTCTCTCATGTTAAGAAAATCGTAAATTTCTAATAACTTACGAAGTTTTTAAAATCGAATATTGCAAATGAACAGGATTCTTGCCAGTGTCGAAAGTAATATTTTAAAACTAACTGATCTGACCTCTCTGCGACAATTTGTTCTTGAGATATCGTGTACACAGTCTAACAAACTAACAAACTAACAGACTAACAGACACCCTACAGACAGACACCATACAAATTTTGTCATTTTCGGATTCCTCACACCTGAAAACGTGTAAGAAAGTCAAAAAACCAAGGTCGAAAATTTTCAGGATTACCTAAGTTTCCCATACCTATAGTATGATGGGGAAATAACAAGTTCCATGTCATTCTAATAAATTCTAGTCTTCTTTGAAAGCGAGTTCTGGAAGCCCCTATCATAATTCTAAAACGTTTGCCTAGATTATCGAGGTCAAACTTATTTAAAAATCACAGTAAATCAATGAAAATACAAAGGTGAGTTTTAGTAATTGTTATCTTGGTTTATGACCTAATTCTAGAAAATCAAGCAAGAATGTATCGCAATACAAAGGATTCATAATATTCAGAACCTCGAGAGTATTGTTTTACCATCTAGAAATATATAGACTAGAAATTCTCGAAAATTTCATCTATTTAGTTTTTTGGTCTCCTTTATACGCATAGCTCACAAATCTATATTTCTAGTTTAGGGATTTAGAAAGTGGCCACTTATTCGTTTTAGATGAAGATGTATATATATATATATATATATATATATATATATATATATATATATATATATTTTTTTTCCCCTCTGTGAAATACGTTTTAAATAAAATAACTGAGTACAGAATGTGAATATAAATAAACAGAAGTGCTTGAGACCTACTGCAAATAACACATTGAAGTAAAAATAATGGAATTTGCCATAAATATTATATAAGCCAATCGGTGGTGGTCTATAGGCTACGAGTAGTTCCCGTGAAAATTTTGTTGTGAGCACAAAAATATCGCCGTTCCTTGAATTTGTCAGTGTTTTATTAAAAGTTACATTCATGTTAGTTTTAACTTCAGAATTTTACAAATCTCTTGCACTCAGAGTATTAGACGAGAATTTTCTAGACAGGAGGAAATATTAATAAAATTTTCAGTTATAGAAGTGTAAATTGTAAATATCATGTATAGTTATCGGTTTGAATTTCAGATCTGAATTTAATATTTATCTACAATTGTTCTAAATTTAACAGATTATTCGAAATCTTCAGACATTTTATCTAGCACATTGGAGATTAATTGACACAATAAAAAATGAGAATTTTGAGATTACGTCACTGAAAAGGGTGTATGAAATTCCCCAACGTGCAACAAAAGTGTCACATCTCTATCTCACAATTTATTCCCCCGAGAGGATATCGTGTCAGTTTTATCGTAGACGAATATAGGCCTTATAGTATTCTTTAAGTTGATATTTCTTGAATATATCTTTTTTGTTCTGTGGGACTTTTATTGCCGGGGTACGATGTGTACATTAAGCGACAAAAATGAAAAGAATGCCGCACTTGAATATTTTCCTTTTCGCCTTCTACAACCGCCAATTTTATGGTTTAAAAAGCAAATTTTGAACAGATTTTATTATGTTGTCCTCCCCATACACTTTAGCCTTGAGTCCAGTGTTAAAAACAAAATGCAATTGTCAGTAAAATTGTAATTTTAGAAATTATTTCAAAAATGGTAAGAATAAAGTAGTTAGCGATGCCACAAAAAGTATAAATTTTTGAATGAAAATCTTTTAGCAAGATATAAAAATTTTTGGACGTTTAAACTGGAAATTTGATTTTAGGCGGCCATGTTGCTCATCCAAGCAAGATGACCGTAAATTAAAAAGCCATTGCTTATAAAATCGGTTTCTATTACACTTAGAACATAAAAGAGATTTAGAAAAAGTGTTTAGCAGCATAATTTCTTTAACTACAGTATAGCAACTATTAAACAAAGCAGGTTTAAATGACAGGAAATTTGGAAATTCCCATTCTTAGTGAAGAGAAACAGGAAAGTAAGACATCAGTAGGCTAAAAAAATTAAAAAATGATTAGTTAATTATTGGGCTGAACTGGTTCTCTTTGATGAGTCAAGTTTAACATATTTCGAGCTAAAGAACACAAGTAGATCTGACAACGAAAATATGATCGACTGAATGAAAATCGCAATTTTAAAACAGTGACACATTCTCCATACTTTATGATACGGAGGTGCATAACTTTTCAAACAGTCGGGCAAATTTTTATGCTCAAGGGATCAATTAACTCGAAATAAAACACAATCTTCATAATAGTGGTGCCTGACCGACTATTTTGGAGGAATCTTGGACATTTCCGCAAGCAGCATTTCAAGAAGATAATGCAAATTACTACACGGCATTTGTGGTAAGTTTATTCACTTCAAATTGTCAAAATTTCCTATCCATTCCAATGAGAACCTATAATTCTGTAAATAATCATAACTTTTTTCACTTTAAGTTAAATCTCACAAAGGATATAGTAGAATTTCTTTTTTACCAGTCCTAATCGCGATCCGCTCGAAAATGTTTCGTCTATAAAAAGGCGGGAGAGAGGGGAGAGGATTCGAAATTTGTAGCCTATAACTCTGCCAGAACTAGAAAAAAATATTTGCTATATTTGGCACACTGAAATTTCTGAGATTTATATTAAAACATTGTATAAAACTATGCCATTGCAGATTAAAACAGTAATCTATATCATTATATAAAGCGCAAAAAATTGTTTGTTTGTGGAGGGTAATCTCTGAAACTACTGAACCGATTTAAAAACTTCTTTCACTGACCGAAAGCTACAGTATGCCATATTGTTATAGGCTATATTTAATTTTGATAAAATAAATTTTAGTTTAAAATCTGAGCATTTTAATTAAAATCCCCATAGAAGCCGTAATAGAAATGGAAATAATGAAATATTAAAAAAATTAGCTGCTGCCAACATAAAAGAAACATTTACATATTCATTTCGTTTTTAAAATATCTTGACGTGAAAAGAAAAGAAATATATTTGCACGTGCATTAAATTGAAATTCATATAAAGCTTTTTTAATTGTTAAACTTACACGTTAAATCTGACGTCATTATAGAATTAAAAGTGTTTATTTTTCTAATAATTTAATTTGATATGATATGATATAATATCTAAGCATCAATGTTTAAACCACGGAGTCTTTATTACTTCGTGGTTTAAACTGATGTGTGTAAACAAAATTGGAATTTAAAAATAAATAAATAAATAAAATAAAATAAAATAAGAAATTCTATTTTATAATATTATTTATTTTAATTTATAATTGTTGCCAAAAAGATTTACGAATTAATTTATTTTTAGACATATAATAAAATATATTTTCACGCGAACAATAATATAAAAAGTGAACTGGATTTTTTGTAAAAAAATAATAAAGATCGAGGAAAATTATTTCCCCATTTTAATCCCCATATTTGGATATAGATATGTATTAATTACCATGTGCATCCGTTAGATTAAATTGTTTTTGTTGTAAAATTGATAAAATTGGAATTTTAAATTTCAAAACTCTAGAAAAAAAATGGCAAATTTCCACATTCGATTGAAAACATAAACATTTCATTTCAAAGGATGATATTTACACAATAAACATCCAACTAATAAACTAATTAAAAGGGAAAGGATAAATATTCTATCATAATTTGAAGTCAAATTTGTTTTCAAATGTCTAAATAAAGTATCTGATATAATATACTAATATGTTGCAGCGGAATAGATTTGATATCCGTCAACCTTGGCAGAAAAAAAAAATATCGCCAAATTATCTGGCGAATATAATTTAATTCCTTTCAAAAATCATGGTTATTTTAAAAACTTACATTAAGAGTGTAACGAATAATATGAAACAATATTTCGTACAATACATATTACGAAAATATACATCTGGCATGTATATTTTCGTATTACGTTTTTGATCGCCAAATACAAAAAACGCCAAGGGTGACAGTTTTGAAATTTAAAATTAAAATTTTGTCAATTTGACAGCAAAATAACTCAATCTAACGCATGCATACAATAACTAATACATATATATACCCAAATATGAGGATTAAAATCGGGAAATAATTCTTCTAGAATTTTAATTAAAAAAAAAAAAAAAAAATCCAATGAGCGATTAACATGGAAAATCTTTTTCTTGCATCCACGGGCGGTCAGTGATGTCATACTTCGCTTGCGTATTGAGATGTTTAAATTTATTTGGCGACTATTTTTAGCAACTAACAGTTATGGCAAGTAGCAGAATATACATATCGCATACAGCCATTACTGAAATGTAAATAGCATTTAATTATTTGAGTTACATTATGTTGACTGGAAACCTATTTAATATACCTATGCTCTATAGCTATACTAATATAAAAAAAAGAAAGGTTTATATGCATATGTAGAGAACGATCGCTAGAACTAAAAAGCCGATTGCTTTTTTTTTTTTTTTTTTTCTTTCAATAATCAAAAGTTACACTGTCTCTCTCTAAGTGCTAGAAGCTATAATAAATTTTGGTAAAATAAATTTTTAATTAAAATTTTCAATATTTTAATTGAAAACAAAGCATAGATTTGATATCTATCGTCATTGGCGATTTTTGTATTTGGCGATCGAAAATGTAATACGAAAATCTGTATATTATCGTAGTAAATACGAGATGTATGTGTTTACTTCAATTACCCTACTACCGTAGGTAGTGGAAGTATTGTATAGGTTTTGGCAATTGGTCAGTGTGTGTGTATATGTGCACGTGTGTGTGTAATCTTCTGGCTGTCATATCTCCAAAACTAATAAAAATAGAACTACTAAACTTCACAAGTGATTCAGGTCTAGTGTACAGATAAATTTTCCAAATTTTCGTGAAAATTGAAAAACCGGAATTGGGTCATCGAAAACCAGAAATGGGACCCTAAGCCCATATTCAAAAATATCTCTAATGATTTTCTTCAAAGTTGCTATATAAATAATATATTAGATGCCCTTTCGATTGAAAAGTTGCTTAGTTCAGGAAAATTGATAGGCGTCCTCTATAAACAGCTCAATTTCAGACTTCGCAAGTGCGTTCCTTTAAAAACGCCTGTACGGATTTTTTTTCAAACTCGCCATGTTAACTTCCTATTAAATATCCTTTTGTATGTAATTATTGTTTTTAGGTCAATAATTGAGTATGTTAAGTTTTGGTAAAAGTTGGTATCTCAAAAACGGCTCTAACGTATTCTTGAAAATTTTTTCTTTAATCCAATTTAGATAACCTTTCTCAAGTATTACGTGCTTATTACAGGAATATTAACGGTCATCCTGATTAGGTAGTTCAGTTTTAGATCTCGGAAATTCGTGTTTAAAAAAATAACTATCTATTTTTTCCCCTTATTTTTTAACTCGCTATGCAAACTCTGTTGTATGTGTCTTTATACGTGTATCAAGTTTCTCTTACTCGAAAATCTCAAAAAATGCAAGTAATATCTCCAAAAAATTGTATATATTACGTGTAATAGTGGGTAATGGAAGTCGTGTGGTTGTTTCACACCAGATTCTGTAATAGGATATATTGTACGAATATTGTTTCATATTATTGATTTCTCCTTTAATATACATTATTAAAATAATAATCAATTATGGAAAAAATTAAATATATTTGCGAAATGAAAAAATAAATAATAATTAAAGCTATTATGACGTCAATTTTATCAAAAACATTTTCATGTCATAGGTTTATTTTTCAATATTTTTTATTCATGAGTAAAGAAATGTTTCTTTTTATGAAATCTATATATATAAAAATGAATGTTTGTCTGTATGTTATTTATAAAATCGTAAACGGCTTGACCGATTTCGATCATTCTTTTTTTGTTTTTTTCCTTATAGGTCAGGGATGGTTTAGGAAAAAAAAAATTGAAAAAATCTTTAAAATTAATTAAAATATGAAAATAATAAACTTATTGACTTATATTGACTTAATATAAGCCATTTAAATTTTTAATTGTTGCCAAAAAAAAAGTTTACGAGATGTATTTATTTATTGTTTTCAGCATAAAATGAAATATGCTTTCACGCGAAAAATAAGAAATTACTAAATGTTAAATTGGTCGATGAGAAAATGACACTTTATAATTTTTAAATAAAATAGTAATATTACAAATCTAACATATTTCTTCTGAATTTTATTTCACAGCATTTTTTTATATACCTCAACTTCAGATTTTTTTTTTTTTTTTTTTTTTTTTTTTTTTGTAGTATGGCGGATGAAACACGCTTGGCATAAACGCTAATTCAGCAATATATTAAAGGTATTTTCTTATTGATAATTCTTGACAATTTTTTATAATTTTGATGCTGAAGTAGATCGGACATTTTTCGCCAAGGAAAAGATAGAAAGAAATACGCAAGCGAAGTGATGACGTCACTGGCCGTTCGTGGATGCAAGAAAAATATTTCCTATGTTAAACGCCCATTGGATTTTTTGTAAAAAATTATTAAAAATCGAGGAAAAATAGTTCCCGATTTTAATCCCCGTATTTAGGTATAGATATGTATTAGTTATCATGTCCATGCATTAGATTAAGTTATTTTTGTAGTAAAATTGACAAAATTTGAATTTTTAATTTCAAAACTCTAGAAAAAAAAAATGCCAACTTCCATATTCGATTGAAAACACAAACATTTCATTTCAAAGAATGATATTTACACAATATCCAACTAATATACTGATTGAAAGGGAAATGATAAATATTCTATCATAATTTGAAGTCAAATTTGTTTTCAAATGTCTAAATAAAGTATCTAATATAAGATACTAATATGTTGTAGCAGAATAGATTTGATATCGGTCATCCTTGGTAGCAAAATAAAATATCGCCAAATTATTTGGCGAACATAATTTAATTCCTTTCAAAAATCATTGTTATTTTAACAACTTATTTTAAGACAGTAATGAATAAGGTACAACTATAGTATTTCCCCTCAGCTGAATTTGGCGATTTTTCTTTGGCGCCGATTTGAACGATAACGATGTCGTTCTGGATTGTTTGCGATATAATATGGCAGCCTGCATGCTATTTATTTTGGATTTATGATTTTATGATTTATGATTTATAATTTAGCTTACGATTTTATCATTTGTGCTATATGATTTATGATTTTTAGATTTATGATTTATCCATAATCGCCAACGAAAAATCGCCAAATCTAGCTGGGGGGAAATACTATAGTTGTTCCATGAATAATATGAAACAATATTTCGTACAATGCATATTACGAAAATATACATCTGGCATGTATACTTTCGTATTACGTTTTTGATCACCAAATACAATAAGCGCCAAGAACGACAGAGTTTTGAAATTTAAAATTAAAATTTTGTCAATTTGACAGCAAAATAACTCAATCTAACACATGCACATGATAACTAAAACATATATGTACCCAAATATGGGAATTAAACTCGGGAAATAATTTTCTTCGATTTTTAATCATTTTTTACAAAACATCCAATGGGCGATTAACATAGGAAATCATTTTTTGCATCCACGGACGGTCAGTGACGTCACACTTCGCTTGCGTAGGAACAATAATCGCATAAATTATATTTTGGTCTAAACCGGCAACAAAAATTTAAAAGTCGCCAAGGGCATTAAGGCTGTACCATGATCAAGTTTACATATTAATTTATTTATTTTTCTATATACAAACTACTATTAACTAAGCATGAAGTATATATAACCACAAAATAATAATAATTGTCTCATGCGATAGAAGTAGCCGATCATAGCATATTGTAATATTATATTTGGCTTGAAATTGCTGTCATTCTATGGTTGATCGATTAAATCAAATAAATATAGAGAATAACTTGAAAGCAAATATTATGTACATCACGTATAATGTTGCTCATATATAACTAGGATTCAAATATAAAGGGCTACTTCAAAATTTTCGATACTGTCCGTATCGAAATTGTCATATATGATAAGCACCTAAATGGAAGCCCACGGGTAAGTCATTGTCGCAGGCAATAGGGACAGGTATCGCAGGATGCGAGAACGAACAAGGCGCTGCCGAAGGTAGCGGGAACCCAAAGCGAACTTTTGAGCGATTTCAGTATTATTATTTTCTCTTTTTTTCATAAAACTATATAGAAAAGAGTTTCCTTTAAATATAGTGACCAGCGAAGCGGGCAAAGCCTGCTAGTAAATAAATAAATAAATAAATAGCATTAAGTAAAAATTGCCAACATTTAACAACTAATTAAAAAAAATAATTGTAAAATTATATTTTGACTTTCCAGTTAATAATATTGCCTGACTATAACATATAAACTGATATATTTCTTGATTTTTTACATATCAATATATTTTACATATACAAAATTTGTTCATCAGTGCGAAGCCGGACGGGTCAGCTAGTTCCATATAAAGATGGAATTAACCCAATGCAGAACACATAGTTTTAATAAAAAATAGCTTAGATCTAACAAATAAATAGTTTTATTTCATATATTAAAATATAACTTGTTTATTTCATATAATAAATCATAATAGAATACAAAGTGTATGAAGTTTTATGCAGATTTTTAAAAAGTAGGGGAAAGTTGGACAAAACGGTATACCATTCTTGTTTTTTATTACTACGGAAAATATGTTGAAGGAAACCACACAATTTTTTTTTATAACTACAACATTTACTGAAGCACACAAAAAACATATTTTTAACTAATTATAATGATTGTAAAATAGTAAAAAAAAATATTTACCAAACTCTTACACATCCCGTTTTAGCATACCTGGGTTGGACAAAACTGGATAAGGAATACAATGTTTGATTTTTTGTGTAAAACTAACTGAAAAGCAAAATTAACTGACAGAAAACTGTAAAAATACTTGAAAGAACACTTGAAAGAACAGTGTCTTCAGTAATCAGACTTAAAATAACAGTTTTTATGTTTTTATTTACAAAATGGGAAAGAAGACCTTTCATTTAGGCCCATAGCAGAAAAAAGTCGCATAAAAAGGCATTAGAACACGCTTCTTGAGCCCATTCATGGCATTCAGAACAATGTATCCAACCTTCAACAGCCTTAGAATCGGCGTACAGTGTATTACAATATATCCAGGTTTCTTCTCCCTCTGTTTCATCTTCAGACAATGACGTCATACATTCTTGGCTGCTTGCTGAAGGTGTATTAAACTTTTCTATGTTTTGACTTGTAACATCAGGATTAGGCGTTCTTTTGGCTTTTTTTATTTTAGGCTTCATTTCAGGTTTGGCTGGACCTGATAGCTCTTTTTCTTCCTTTTTTCCATTTTCTTTTCTTATAAACTTCTTTTTGGAATTTTTAGAAGGATTTTTAGCAGCCTTTTCTTTAATTTTCTTGTAGTTTTACCATCATTTCTATTTATTCCATTTCTAACTCCCTCTTATATGGAGATGATGTTATTACTACAGTTTCTTTTTTCTCTTATCAACCTTGTTTTCTGGGCGAGTTCCTTTTACTTGAGGTACAGGTAGAATAAACTTTGGAGAGATGGAAAAGAATAGCTTAGGTCGATAACAAGAGAGTTCAAATCCTTTCTTCCCTGAGGATGTTACAGGTTGGTCTGTCCGTAGGCTGTCTCCTGAGAGGTTTGTTCCTACTACTGTTGAGAGGTCTACTTCTACGATGTCCTTGAGAAAAGTATATAAAAAACTGTATCCCGTTTTATTCAACTCATAAGTGTCCCATTTTGTCCAACTCCGACACTTTTCAAAATAAACATGGCTGCTGCCTAAATGTGAAAGGAAAATTAGATAGACTACACATGAGAATATTCGTTAATAAATGCTTAATCAAATGTAATATTCACCGGAATTGTATTCCCATATACGTAGGCAGAATAATGTAGAAAACAACGCACGTAAATGTAGAAAATGCCAAGAAAACAGAATAAAAAAGTTCTAAGAATTACAACTTTCCATCAACTAGTGGTCTCGAGACGGGACGAACTGAGAATGATGTAATGATGGCCGAGAACAAGTTTCTATCGTCATCCGCTCGATAGCAGTACTAGCCGGGTCTCTAGGCGACGTATCCCGTTTTGTCCGACTATCCCGTTTTATCAAACTTTCCCCTAATTCGTAGAGTGCAATAAAGCGAATTATTAAATCGAAAATGTACATAGGTATCATTTCCTCCCATTGGTATTATGCAAACAAGACAGTTTCATTTGTTTCCATCATTAATTCTAAAGGTATTACAAATAAAAACGGTATAAGTCATTTTTTCTGCAGTGTGGCTTTTTTTTTTTTTTTTTGTCGCTTAGTGTATGTAATCTATAAAATTTTCCATTATATTATAACAATCTAACAATATATGTATGTGTGTGTGTAGATTTAGTAAGTACTGTTTTATGTGAGGAAATAATAATTTATTATTGTAGTTTAATGTTTCATGTAAGTTTCTTATAACATGAGCAATAATAATGTGTCTACTTTTTTCCCCTGTAATTGTTTTATTATTTAATTGTTTAACTGTGGTATCGCCCAGTGTTCGAACGCGACCACTTATTTTGCAAAGAAAAACCAAAGTAATTGCCTTCTCCTAAAGGAAATTAATTGCAACACAGCTATGCTAATTGTTTGTCAGTAACCATTCAAAGTGATTCAGCAGAATTTTATTTAATATATTTCTCTAAGTTTGGTACACTGTAAGAGATAATTTTATTTAAATTCATTTTTGTTGCCGAAATCCTTTTATTCGAGCTAAGACCTTAAAAAATCACAATTTTAAGTTTTTGGAGGTAAGAAATCGATTGCGCTTACTTACGAGTCAGCTGTGGGCGTCTAAAATGAAGAAAGGCGCCGTAGTCGCCCCACAGCGCGAATTCGCTAAGGTCAGAATGTTCAAGGGTCGTTGCATGGTCAGCGAACATTCTGTTGTATCTACCTGAACACGGATGGGCACCTCTCAGCGGGAGTTTGCTACTAACTTATACTTAAATGGTCCCATTACGATTAGAATTTTCAAAAGTCTTTGTACGGTAAGCGAACAGACAATTGTATCTAAATCAGGAAATCATACCACATGCACCCCCAAACAGGAATTTATTATGATCAGATTTTTTTAAAGGGTCGTGAATACGATGAGAATTTTCAAGGGTCGTTTGCACGGTAGGGAAACAGGCTGATATACGTTTAAAGAGGCTATTTTAGGCACTTAAGTATTTAAAAGGGTGACGCAGGCATCAGACAAAGGGAGTTTGCTACAGTCAGACATTTTAATGCAAACATTTTTTGCTGGTCGGTGAACCAGTTGATTTAGCTTGTGATACATAAAAATCTTAAATGTCTTTGATAACTAACTATAATTAGCAATCCACTTTCAAATGAATTTTAAGGCGTAAAACAGAGCCCCCAGAAATCTCATTCTGTCGTCCTATATTTTAAAACATTGGGGGAGGAGACTAACACTCTCCCTCAAGCTACGCCCCTGGCGTAGATCATTTAAAGATTAAAAATATGCTTTTAAAACTTAGTAGTGTAAATTACGCCAAAATAAGGTAAATTATATTTATGTTTTAAAAGGCGACTAAATTTTCTAAATGGAAAAGGTGGGAAAAATTAACACAGTATCTCCAATTTCAAAATAAGAAATGAAGATGAAAGCAGTAAAAAAAGTGAATTATCGTCAAATTTAAATTATAAATTGCGACAAAAGCTTTAGTTAGGAAAAAAAATTATTCAGGAAAAAAAAAAGAGGAGGGGTTTGGTCTCCTTCTTATGAGTGCAACTAAATGAAAACATCTTCGGTGAGAATGCATGAAATATAGAAATAGAAACAAAAGTAAAAATTAATGGATTAATGATATTAATTAAACACATTAGATTGTTTAAAAACTAGTATTATGTGGACCCCTCATGACTGTTTTCTATATAATTTTACACAAAATTCCTACAATACAAGTTATTTATTAAAATATTAAATTTTTTTCCATTATAAATGCAGACGATTTTTATGTGATAGAATCATATATATCACTAAATGACGAAAGAAAGTCAATATTTTTGCAATCGTCAGAAGAAATATATATATATTGTAAGTGTTTTTCGTTAAAATATAAAAAAAAATCGATAACTTTATTTTAAATTATCACATATCTATAGTTCAACCATTCGTTTTAAAGCTATTGACGAGATCATTCGAAAGATACCGATGTTGAAATTTTACTCCTCCCCCCCAGGGATGGAAGCGATGCTCCCACATGCACAATTCCTTTTTCCTAGTTAACTACTACTATTATCAGTAATTCAAATTAAATTTACAATCATACGTTTAAAATAACTCTCGAGTACATTAATAGGAAATTTTGTCCTATACTATAATATTAAAATTTTAGAAAAAAATGCGATTACAGCGCCACTTGTTGATCAATTGTTCCACAAGTCTAATTACCATCAGTTTATGTCAGGGTCCAATTAAATACGAAGTTTGGTTAAATTTCGTTTATTGGTTCGTGAGATACGGCGTCTACAAAATATGGATACACACAGAGAGAAAATCTGCGACAGACTGACAGGCATTTTCTAAAAACAGTCAAATCGTGTTCAAGACATCCCAAAACGTGTAAATTCATCGAATGCTGGAGCTAGAAAATTTTCACGAATCCAAAAAAAAAAAAAAAAAAAAAAATGTCAGAATTTCATCCTAAGTCTTTAAATCAACACAAGAAAACTTAATTTCATAGATCAAATTTGTCTGCAGATACAAACACTACATTCTTTAGTATTTTATAAAAAATTTATTAAATAATGATTTATTAGAGAGGTTTGTTTTTAAACAAAATTTTAAGTAAACTTAATGTATTTCTTTTCGTTTCTCAAGTTTATATTTCTCATTTTTTTTTTTTTTTTTTTTTTCACTTTCTTCTATATTCAATAGAAGAAAGTATTGGATTCGTAAAATTTTCGACCTCGGGTTTTTGATAGATTTACACGTTTTGAGAGCGGTAGAACACGATTTGACCATTTTTAGAAAATGTCTGTCTGTCTGTGTGTGACAAAATTTTGTGGCAACTGTATCTCAGGAACTACTGCACAGAATTTCATACAAATTAGTATGTACTTGCACATTTACATAAATTAGTGCCTATGAACTTTTGGTAAAAATTGTCTTACAGGTTGCGTTGCCATTCACTTTTTCTAAATTTTTAACAGGGTGATATAGGACAAAATTTTGTATAAATGTGCGTAAAGAGAATTATTTTTTAGTAATCATTATGAAATTTACAAGAATTCTTTATAACAGAGATAGTCAACTGGGAAAAAAATTGTATGTGTAGGAGACTCGTGAACCCCCCTGGGGGGGAAGTCCCGCTTCGAGGGGAGTAAATTTTCAAGATGGCTATCTTTCGAAAGGTCTCGTCAATACCTTTAAAACGAATGGTTGAACTAGAAATCTGTGATAATTTAAAACAAAGTTATCGATTTTACTTTTACGAAAAATCCGTAAAAAAAAAAAAAAAAAAAAAAAATTAACCAAACTCTGTATTTAGTTGGCCCCTGCCATAAACTGGTGCTGATCAGATCAATCGCACAACAGGAGGGGATCAATCGCACAACAGGGGGCGCTGTGATCGTAGTTTTTCTAAATTTTTAACATGGCAGAATATAGGACAACATTTCGTATAACAGTACATAATGAGAGTTATTCTTAACCTGTGATTGTAAAATTAATACGAATTATTAATAACAGTAGTAGTTAAGTAGGAAGAAATTTTTGTGCGTTTGGGGGAATTGCTTCCCCGCCCTGGGGGGAAGTACTCTACGCGGTGGGGTAAATTTCAAAGATGGGTATCTTTCGAAAGGTGTCGTCAATACTTTTAAAACGAATAGTTGAACTATAAATATGTGATAATTTAAAACAAAGTTATCGATTTTTTTTTTTACTTTTAACGAAAAAAAAGCTTGATTTTTTTTTTTTTTTTTTTTTTTTTTTTTTTTCAAATATTGTTATTGAGTGAATTTGTATAGGAAAATATAGAAGAAAGTTTTGTGGTGGCCACAACATACTAGTTTCTTTATGTTTCAAAAGTTTACAATATATAAAAAAGAAATTTTTCAAATAGAGTTCTTACACCTTTGCTATGTTTTCATTTATTTTTTGTAGTTCTAAGAAAAAAATTCTTTTGGAAATTCCATATAAGAAATAAAACTGAGTTATAAAAAGTTACGATTTTTTTTTCTATCTACAACTTTTATTCATTTATGCTTCAATACAACCTTAGACCAGGGCCTGATTAACTTCATGTAAGGGCTGGAGTCCAATGCTAAAAGAGGGGTGACTGTCATCTGACTCAGAGAAAATGAGCAATAACGGAGCGCGGAATTATTGGATATTTTTCAAATTTCAAACTGTCGGTCAAGCTGGCATCCTCCAACATTTTGGACGCGCCCTCACTACTAGTTTTAGAATATGTGGCTGCACTGTATATACCTGCATATGGGACTAAAATGACTGAATTTTCAGTGTACAATACACCTTTTTGCCCTTTTTAGAGACAAAAAGGCAAAACGACCATTCCGGGGCCGGTTTTAAGGTCCCCAGCTACTCAGACCCTGCCTTTTGAGAGAAATTTGGGAAACGCGAATAGGAAATGCTAATTTAGGTATGAAAAGAGTTGTCCTGTATGCGTGAAAAATAATAAGGTTTTGAATATTTCTTCAGTCTGTAATGAAAAATGTTTTACCGTATTGTTAATCCCATTTTTGATGACCGATCTAGCAAAATCTATCAATATGTGTTACTAGGAAGTAGGAATCTGTAAAACTCTTATTAGAACCAAACTGAAATTTAATTAGAGAGCATGGTCGAAAACATTATGTCGAGGGCAAATTTAGTGCAAGAACGCATTAATACGACCCTAGAAAATTAAACTGATTCTATCAAAATCAGAAATAGGAACCGCAAAATATGGCGCAGTGGTAGGGTATGTGGCATGTGCAAGGAAAAATCTGAGTTCAGAACCCATCTTGGTTGAAGTATTATTATTATTATTTTATAAATAATTTAAAAGAAAAAAAAGTCTTATATTCTTTTGTATTCCGTTTATATACATTTTCGTTAAGATTTTGTTCTAGTGTTTTATGTAAATTTTTAAATAGTATTTTTTTTTTTTTTTTTTTTTTTTTACGCCACTATTAGTAAATGTTAATCGTCTGCTATTAATTGTGATGTTATTCCTACATTTATTTGCATGTAAAATCCTGAATGGGCAATAGCTGTTGCTTAACCATTCGGCGTCATATTTAACATTGATTTCTAACATTTTATTCAATAATTGTCAAATTTTGCGTTCTTGGGAGAACTGACAGTAAAATCGAACACAAGGACAAATTTTACAAAATTTCACAAAATAATTTCACTAATTTATAATCAATTTATATCTGGAATTTTTTTTCAAAATCTAGGTAAACATGAACTTTAGAAATCCAGTCATCTCGATGAAAAGCCAAATATTATTCTAAAGGTTTGTGATAACAATTTGACGGTAAAAAAAAATTGTTATGTAATTAATAGTGATAAATTTTCTTATATATCTTGTCCTCCTTGTGAAAAATGTTTATGTTTTCATTAATTTTCTACTTCTAATGATAATCACTAGAAATTAAACTCTAAATTTGTAGCTTCAAACATGATTTTCTTTTATAATTAAATATACATTTTTCAATTGAAAAATCATTAAAAAAAAAAAAATAAATAAAACTTAATATAATAAATATTTTCTCTTAAACTGATAGTTTAATTTAATTAGAAAAGTTTTAAAAAATTTCCCCTTGAAATGAAAAATAAATAAATGGAATATGTCGTCACTCTAACGCTGTTCCTGCCGTACTCAAGCTAAATATCCTACCACTGCGCCGGGCCGCGGTAGTCTAGTCGGTAGAGCGCCGGTCTCGTAATTGGACGATTGCGGGTTCGGTACTCGAGCCGGCCAAAGAACGTCGTGTACACTAATGGTGGCTAGTTCACGTAAAATCTGTCGTGGCCGCAATGTCCTCCATGTTCCCATCAAAAGTTTCACCTCTGGGGGGTCACCGAAGCGGGAGAGCCATCCCTTCCGTGGAGGATCAAAATTGCAATGGCATGTCTCCGGACCCTCTCTAGGGGTGAGTCCCAGACCGTCGCCAATTGCCCATCTGCACAGCACTAGTGCGAAGTGAAACACAACCAAACCGACCACTGCGCCACTCTTTCTCGCCTTCTGCTTCATTGGTTTTCACAGAAGCGGCTAAAACTTTAAGGATGAAATGAAACAATTTCTAATTTATTTGATGGCTATGACTAGTTAACTACATTACTATTCTATTTTCATGATAAATTTTTTTTTATCTTAAGAGCACTACGCACATGTTGAATATGTCGAACATATACTTTATATTTCCCCCCACGTCTACAAAATATTGGTACAGACATCTATCGGCCTTTGAGAGTAACTACATATATACATAAAGTAACTATATGATTTGGGATAACTACCTATAGATGTCAACATTATTTCGTTTACTGTCAAAATAGTTTGAAAATTGCACCATATCCTTGCATTCGATAATTGACAAAAAATAATTATTAGAAAATTTTGAAGTGAAAAAAATACTGTGCTTTGGAAAAAAAAAAAAAAATACATTTTAGAGGTAAGTTAGTTTTTATATTACTGTGGTTTACGTATTAGAAAATCATATTTTTATTAATGTTTTACATTAAAAATGGATTTCCTAGTAAGGTATTTAGTTATTATTATTTTTTTTATTATTATTAATTTTCTCTAATTGCTAATCATTAATATCATCACATGCATTTACTTCAGTCACAGAAACAAATATCAGGAATTGTAGGGTTAATTTCTCTCTTTCGATAAAAAGATCGATTTTAATGTAGCCGTCAATTTAAACTGAGAGATTTGTAAGGTAATTTATGTTTAAAGACAGTTAACAAAAATAGAGAAAATTATTATAATTATACTTCACTGTCTTGCTATGAGTTACAACTAGAATGATAATTACTGTTTAAGAACTGTTAACAATTCAAATCACCTTCTATTAACGAAAATATTTAAAAAAAATTTCAAGGAATTTTCTTTAGAACTGAGGACTATTAGACTTCAATCTGGGATTTTTGCGGTGTCATTTTTCGATAGTTCAATATTTATCGAAATCAAAAATTTATCGAAAATATAATTGAATAATTTGAAAGCGATGTTATAAATTGGAAAAAAAAAAAAAAAAAAAAACTAATAGTCCTCTGTCCTAAACTAAATTCTGCTGCCAGAATTTCATCAAAATATTTTTTTTTTTTTTTTTTTTTTTTTTTTTTTTGGAAAGAAAAAGAAAAGAAAAGAAAATTAATAATAATCAGTGTCGAAACAAACACTATCGAAAAAGTTTTTTTTTAAAAGAATTTTGAATTAGGAAATAAAAAGTGCGCGTGCAAAATGAAATAAAAATAAGTAAAAAAATGAATTAAAAGATTTAATTTTTAAGTAAAACATGATCTCGTGCTATCTTAAAAAGTAGATGTAAAATTTAAAGTTTATGTGGTGCATGTGGCATCTATAAAAATTGTTTTAAGAAATAGAATAGAATAAAGAAAGGAACGATGTTGGTTGCATTTCGTTATATAGGGTAGGTGCTCCAGTGATGGGAATGCTCCAGTAATTGACACCTGTCCCGAAATGATTAATAAATGAGAAAAATTATAAAATAATATATTTTACATATAAGAATATTAATATTTTATGCGAAACACTGAAGCATAGGACATTAATAACTGGTAAAATGAATAACTAGCAGTGTCAAACACTGGAACATAGGGAGATAGTTATTGATAAAATAGAAAACTGTCATTGTCAATTACTTGAACATTGAGTGGATTTCAAATAAAAATCCATAAAAAAAAAAATAATTGTTATCAAATGTATCGAGCCATATGTACAAACTTAAGATTTCCAAAAATATTTTCTGATGATTAGAACATTAAAAACATCAGAGATTGCTCTAAGAGTGTCAAATATTGGTGCACTTACCCTAGTTTGTATTTTTTTATTTTATAGAAGTAATATCTACCGTAGGAATAATTTCTTATGTTAAAACTATAGGGAATTGTTATGCAAGCACAAGCGATGCTACTTTTTTTTTTCTTAATACTATTCAACGTATAATAGTTTGACAGAATTTTTTTTTTTCTTTTTTGAAAAATTAAAATTCTCAAACAAATTCATGGAAAGGAATTTATTTTCTTCAATTAAATTTTATAAACAAATTTTTATTTTGAACCGAATAAATATACATAGTTTTGGGTTATTATTGTTATTTATTTTTTTTTTAAATAATATTTCAAGCTACAATTAACGTCACCCACCAAAGACAATTGTTTAGTTTCTTCGTTAAGAGAATATTCTTAAGCCTTTTGGAAACGAGTTATTGTTATTATTATTATTATTATTATACTTAAACTCAAGAGTTCGTTAAATAAATCCAATCAAGTAATTTCAGTTGTACAGTCGGTAACAAAAGTCTCGCAAAAATTCCTATGTAAAAAAAAAAGTACACTTAATACAGTTTTGTTAAATAAAACCTTGTCGAATCCTCTTCTTAATCAGTCTAAAAACAGGATTCGACAACGATTTATTTAACAGAACTGTATTAAGTGTACTTTTTTTTTTTAAATAGGAATTTTTGCTAGTATTCGGAGACTTTTTTTACCGACTGAATGTATATATATATATATATATATATATATATATATATATATAAATTAAACAAACGATA
This sequence comes from Salticus scenicus, assembly GCA_963930645.1. Classification (NCBI taxonomy): domain Eukaryota; kingdom Metazoa; phylum Arthropoda; class Arachnida; order Araneae; family Salticidae; genus Salticus; species Salticus scenicus. The sequence goes on along the minus strand of OZ005652.1, from coordinate 44,657,030 downwards.
TTTTCAACATTATATTTTAATAATTTTAATTCATGTTATTTATTATATCCTTATTATTTACAATATTATATATATATATATAAAATATTGTATATCTAAAAGTAAGTTCTTTCTTTCTTTCTTTTGTTTTTTTATGCAAAATTTTACAACTAAACTGATGAGCTAATTAATTTCATTTCTTTTTTTACAAAGTTATATAAGCAAATCCTAACTGACCAATGCTTTAAAATATATATAAATATTTTACTTTATTTTATTTTTTATTAATTTTCATTTTATTAATTTTTAATATAGTTTTCTTTATTGGATCAATAATTATGAAATATTTTCTTTTTCAGAATATTAATGAAGTAAAGACATGCTGTTTGGGTTACTCTCATAAATGCTTATTAAATCTAGTAAGTTTAATTAACTGAATCGTGCAAATATATTTTATATAAAAAAAAGTTTTGTAAAAGTTCTTCTAATTTATAATTTTTTTTTGCATTATTAACAATTATCAAGAAACAAATTGAAAAATAATATTACAAAAATTACTTTCGTCTCTATACATGAGGTCGGTTGGTTGGATTTAGCGTCGAACTAGTACAGTAATTGATTACTCTATAGGTAATTGATGATTCTATATACTTCTGATGCCGATGGAACATTAGATTTGTTTAAATATTTTACTATGTATATCTCTCTATCTCTCTCTCTCTCTCTCTCTCTCTATATATATATATATATACTCTATAGCAAAAAAAGTGACGTACCAAGAAAGAGTAATGCAAACTGGACACAAATTGTCATACATATAGGTTTTGATGGAATCAAGGACCAATTCATCATTATCGTCGATCCTACGTGCAACTGGTACTTCAGTGACTTAGAATACCCTTAATAGACGGCTCAGTGAAATGGGGTTGAGCTCAGTCCCAAGATTTCTCTTCCACTAAAGCCGTTTGGAGCATCATAAAAAGGGTCCTACATCCAGCTCGGGATTTTACCAATCTAACGCAAAAATTGGACAGAATTTGGTACGATATTTCACAGGAGCACATCTGCCAACGTTATCAATTAATAACAAGCCGAATAACTGCGTACGTAAGGGCCAGAAGTGTACCAACACGTTATTGACTTGTTTACTTTGTGAGGACCTTTCTCTTGATTAAATCATTCAAATTTCCTGAAACTGTAATCAATTGTTTTTCTCCACATGTACATCACATCTACCAATTTTTGTCCCATTCGGACAACCCATTCCACCCCATCTACCAACTTTTGTCCTCACTTCTTCTTGGTGCGTGTTTTTTTTTTTTTTTTTTTTTTTTTATAGAGTGTATATATATACTAGGGGGTTCTGTCCCCTGCTCGCTCCACTCATTAACACCCAAGGGAGGCTTTTCCCCTCCCCGACTGACTTCACTTATTAACCTCTGCGGCACTCTGCCAGCCTATTCGCTGCTTTGCCTTCCAGTGAGTAGGAATATTAATATTAATAGTGCATAACATAAGACGAAATCAGAAAAATGTTATGGGAATCCCCAAATTCAATGTTAAATTAAAATACCTAATATTTATTTGTTTATTTATCTTTTTTAATGAAATGTTATGCTAAAAATCAGTTATTTTCTTTTTCAGACTAGAAAGAAGTTCGTATTATCTAAACGATTTTGCGTTACAGCTTTAGTATATGGCCCTGTTGGCGACTTTTAAAATTTGGCACTATTTGGCATAATTGCTTGTCAATAAATAAATAAATAAATAAATCGAGTACTTATTTTTTCGAATGCCTATATTTTAACTATTGAATTTTCTGGTTAATTTGGGGCAGTATATAATACTCACTATTCATTAATGTACAGCTAGATAAAAATTTTACATATTCGAAATTACCTGAAAAGGAAAAAGTTTATTATTATTATTATTATTATTATTATTATTATTATTTTAATTTCGAAAAATCTCCTACACCTTCAAATTTTCATTTCTTTCAACCTAAAATAACGAAGTAAAAAATCTACTCGATTCTTTAAAAGAATTTTAGGTGATGAATTCTTTTCTTGCCGTAATTAGAATTATGAAATGTATCATAGGAATGTCTAAATCTGTAAACTTAAAAAATTATCAGTGATATATTAGAAGACGCTGTCATTTATAAATGAGTTTGAATTTGAGTATAAAATTTTTTTTTATGTCAAAATATATCTGAAGTAGTTCAAATAGGTTTTTAAATAAAAAAGATAAATGCACTTTAAAGACACTTAATGGCCGAAACAATTGTCGTAGAGCAGTACATAACTGCATTATTTGCTTTAAAAATAAACCTATATCAGCATCTCAAATAAAGACCGATCTGGCCAAGGGAACGTGTGACTTCAAATTTTCCCTTTCTCGTTACGGGCGTAGATTATTGTTGTCCATTTTTTGTAAAATTCAAAAATCAAAGAAAAAGTGTATTGAATAGATTTCTGTACACCCTTGTGCAATTTAATTGAAACAAACTACTTTTTTGTGAATTTTAAATCCATTCCTATTATTCTTTTATAATCATACTAAAATGTATTAAAATATGGGTGGGATGAATAAATCCTTTCCCTAGAAACAGTTTCCACCAAACAGAGGGGCTCTTCGAGCGCATGCGCAGAAACTTCTGTAGATGAAAGCTCCAGCTATGACCACATCAGTTGAGAGTCCACTGTCGGCAGAGATGGATGCAACGCCGCGAAAGCTTGCAAAGATTGTTACTCTCTCCAAACATACTCCAAAGACTTATAAAAAGATTTCAAAGATAGTTGGCATTGGTATTGCAACTGTGAGCCGTATCATAAAACAAAATAAAGAAACAGGATCCATAATTTCAAATCGGAGAGTAAAATTTAACCGAAAAAAGAAAAAAACGCTAAGAGATGACTCTTTTCTACTTATACAAAGTAAAAAAATACCCTCAAAAGACTAGTGTTGTACTTAATCTTATACTATTAAGTAAGCAATATTTGTATATTTCACTGTTCTCGAAAACGGTAGCTCGGACAGTCACGAGATTTAACACATATGTGCCCCCGAAGGTTCATTGTGCACATCGAAGTCAGATTTTCGAATTTTTGATTAGTTTTTTCTTAATTAATTAAAATGTGAAAATAATAACCTTCCAATTTCTGATAAATAGGCCATTTAAATTTTGACATTTTATCCATAATTTAATTGTTGCCAATTTTTTTTTCGGCAAAATAATAATAATAATAATAAAAACGCGCATTTATTTAAAATGAGGAAAATAAATCAGAAAGATTAGAAAATAAATTAGAAATATCAGTCGCATCGTTACAAATAAGATAGCAAATGAAAGGGAAATTTTTTTTAAAGCCGACGCATTAAACAGCTTATCAATCGGACAATTAGATTTTTTAAAATTAACTAAAGTATGAATTTTAGGTGGCAACAGCAGAAGTTTGTATGGAAACCGTTAGGAGAAAAAAAAATGAAAAATCTGCTTCACATTAAGTCACATGATTTTTAAAAGGGATAAAAAATTGCAGTTTTCAAATTCTTTTAAATTTTCTCTCACGAACACAAAAATATAATATACAGCCTGTACCCCACAAGACCAAATTACATTTCAAATTTCATCAATTATTTTGGTTAATAAACAAAAGTTATTATTTTTTTTCAAATTAAGTTTTATTCTATTTTCGAAAAGATTTATGTGATCATAGATATAATAATATATATAGATCTATCATCCCCATATTATCGTGCAAAGAATTTTGATGCCGAAAAGAAAGCTTTGGAATCAGCCATTAAGTGGTATTGGAGGTAAAAAAAAAAAAAAAAAAAAAAAAAAAAAGAATTTGAAACTATATCTGGGGCTTTTCATTCACCTTTAGTAAATAAATTATTCATGAATTTTATTTGCTAAAACATTCGTGCATATTCCCGTGTGTATTCACTCGGGGAAAGACTGCCATATTTTGGTAAAATCGCCGTCATTTCCCGAGTGAAAAGGAATCACTTTTTTGTCCCCAATGATCAATCTATATATTATTACTATATCTATGTATGTGATACGATAGATTAATAATTTGGGTTTTAAAATTTTTTTTAAATAGATTATTTAAACTCTATGAACCATATTTTTATTTTATCAGCTTCATTAACAGATCCTGCTGGGCGATTTTTTAAATTTTGGTGTTGAAATACACCGAATGTTTTTCGACAAGAAGTTTAATATAGCAACAGCCATTTTAATCTAAGTAGCGCATCAAATATATAAAAACATAAATGATTTATTATTACACAAAATTTACAGAACAAATGCAGTTTTAAAGATAGGAAATTTATTTCACCAAGCACTATTTTAAACCTAAAACGCATGAAAAATATAAGCAGAATATAAAGGATTCTTATGTATTAACAAAAAAGAGTCTGATAAAATTGTTAGCAAAATAGTCTTCCCCTTTTCATACTAAAAAAAAAAAAAAAAAATCCATCGCTAATATGGCGACAAAAATTCAAAAGCCGCCAATGGAGCGACATAATAAAGTTGTGTAACACGATAATGTTTACCTATTTATTTATTTTTTTATATAATAATCACTATTCTAATTTATCATACAGACAAATGAACCTCTGTGTGTTACTGCACTCTCACGCTGTCGAACAGAAATATTTGAAAAATTCAAATTAATATTTAAATAAATAAATAAAAATATGTTTAATGGGAAATATATATAACCATAAAAAGATTAGTTGTCTAAAATACGGCAGAAATAGCGCTCATAGCATATTGTTACAAGGGATTAAGTCTTATTGTTACAATGGATTAAGTCTAAAATGGTGACAAAAATTCAAAAGCCGCCAAAGAGAACTATATTAAGGCTGTACTAACAGGTTTACAACCCATGAATTATATATAAACACAAAAAATTAATTGTCTCATGCGACAGACGTAGCCGGTCACAGCATATTGTAATATTTGGCGTAAAATTGCTGTCATTTAATGGTTGATTGGATAAACGAAAAAAAAAACATATGAAATAACGTAAAAGCAAATATTATGTTGTGTAAACCCAGTTACGTTTGAGTCCAGTCCGAGTTACATGTGAACAACACGTATAGTGTTGTTCACATGTAACTGGGATTCAAATATAAAAGGGAAACTCCAATTTTTTCGATACTATCTATTTCGAAACTGTTATATAATAAGCACCTAAATGGAAGCTCATTGGTAAACTATTGTCGCAGGTAATAGGGACAAGCGCCCGAGTTGCAGTTGATGACCAAATCGCTGCTGAATGCAGCAGGGACCTGGAGCGAGCTTTTGAACAATTTCAGTAATTTATTTTATTTTATTTTTATAAAGCTATATAGAAACGAGTTTCCTTTAAATTTAGTGGCCAGCGAAGCGGGCAAAGCCTGCTAGTTTATTTATAATGAGGAAAATAAATCAGAAAGATTAGAAAATATATTAGAAATATCAGTCGCATCGTTACAAATAAGATAGCAAATGAAAGGGAAAATTTTTGTAAATCCGATGCATTAAACAGCTTATCAATCGGACAATTAGATTTTTTAAGATTAACTAAAGTATGAATTTTAGGTGGCAACAGCAGAAGATTGTATGGAAACCGTTAGGAGAAAAAAAAATGAAAAATCTGCTTCACATTAAGTCACATGATTTTTAAGTGGGATTAAAAATTGCAGTTTTCAAATTATTTTAAATTTTCTCTCACGAACACAAAAATATAATATACAGCCTGTACCCCACAAGACCAACTTGCATTTTAAATTTCATCAATTATTTTGGTTAAAAAACAAAAGTTATTTTTTTTTTTCAAATTAAGTTTTATTCTATCTTCGAAAATATTTATGTAATCATAGATATAATAATATATATAGATCTATCATCCCCATATTATCGTGCAAAGATTTTTGTTGCCGAAAAAAAAGCTTTGGAATCAGCTATTTAGTGGTATTGAAGAAAAAAGGAAAAAATGAAGAATGAATTTGAAACTATATCTGGAGCTTTTCATTCACTTTTAGTAAATAAATTATTCATGAATTTTATTTGCTAAAACATTCGTGTGTATTCCCGTGCGTATTCACTCGGGGAAAGACTGCCATATTCTGGTAAAATCGCCGTCTTTTCCCGAGTGAAATGGAATCACTTTTTTCTCCCCAATGATCAATCTATATATTAATACTATATCTATGTATGTGATACGATACATTAATAATTTGGGTTTTAAGAGTTTTTTTTAAATAGATTATTTAAACTCTATGAACCATATTTTTATGTTATCAGTTTCATTAACAGATCCTGCTGGGCGATTTTTTTAATTTTGGTGTTGAAGTACACCGACAGTACCAAACTATTGTCGCAGGTAATAGGGACAAGCGCCCGAGTTGCAGTGGATGACCAAATCGCTGCCGAATGCTGCAGGGACCTGGAGCGAGCTTTTGAACAATTTCAGTAATTATTTTATTTTCATAAAGCTATATAGAAAAGAGTTTCCTTTAAATTTAGTGGCCAGCGAAGCGGGCAAAGCCTGCTAGTAGAGATTTAAAAGAGCATGGAATAAAAATTAGCTCATCTACTGTTTGGAGGAGATTTCTTGCAGCCGGTCGGCTAGCCTATCAGTCTATGAAGAAACAGTTTCTGACCTAACCATTGAAGAAAATGTCGTACTTGTGGGCTTTAAATATAAGAATTCGACATTCGAAAATTGGAGGAAAGTACTATTTAACGACGAAAGCAATTTTTTTTTGTCTAAAGCCAGCGAACTCAACACGTGCAGAGATCTCCCGGCGAAAGAATTCGGGATTGACACATCAACCAATTTGATAATCACCCTCAAAAGAAGATTTTTTGGGGTTGTTTCGGTTACAGTGGGGTTAGTTCTTCGTAGCCTGTTGACGGTATGATGCGATCTGAGAAATATATTACTATTTTGCATAAAACAAATTGTTCCAGAATTGAAGAAACGATACCCTAATAGAACGGGGATTTTTCAGCAGGATTTTGATCCGTGTCATACGTCCAAAATCGTGAATAAATTCATGTCTGAGAACTAAACTGGGACACTGGAATGGTCTGAGAACTCTTCTAATATCAACCCAATGGAGAATTTCTGGGTTATATGCAAGAATCGTGTATTAAATATGGACTGTACAATTATGGAAAAGCTAGTCACAGCGCTAATTCGTGTGTGGTGCAAGGACACAAATATTATAAACGAATGTAAAAAACTGGTAGAATCCCTACCAAACCGCGTCCAAATGTTAATAAAGAGTCTTGGGGATCATATCTGTACTGATAAATATAAAGGATTTAAGTCCATATTCTTGATTTTTCAGGAGACGAAAAATAAAGTTAAAAAAATTCTGTATAAAAACGTATCCGTTCAATACAGTTTTAACCAGGGTATTATCATAATATACAATTTTGTGAATAAACTACATACATTTAATTTTGAAGTTTGTTTATTTTTAACAGATTTATATAGTTTTGAAAAAATGCCTGCAGGACTTAAATTCTTTGTATCACTCAACCCAGGACTTAACTCCTGTTTACCACTTTGACTTGTACATTCATTTAACATTATGATTATGCTGACCGTCCAAATACTTGGCTGCAGCATTAAAAAATACTGGATTTATGACCTCAGTAGATGTTCAAAATAATTTGAACCTAATAGAAATAAGGTCTTATCAATTCTAACTTCCTGAACATATTGATTCATGACTTTAATAAGATATATGAACAAAGTTATGCTGGATTACCAAATGCTTTCATCTTAGAAATCTAAGATTAATGAAATGTTGTAAGGTAAGGGTCCATGGTAAATCCAGGTTCGGGAAACATGAACGATCAGCATTATTGAAAGAACTTATTACCTCAAACAAGGAATTGAATACAATATCATAGACTATCATATTGAAGATAGGAATTATTACACAATTATTGAAAATTAATGCTCAAAAACCTTCAATGTCTATGAAGTAATTAAATAAAGATAATATGCACTTGATAATATATATCAAATAAAAAAAAATATCTGATGTACAATACTACTCAAGCTAAACTGATTGAGAGATAAATCAGTTTGAGAAATGATGAAATATTTTTGTATTTTACCTCTAGAAGCTGTTGTTATAAAATTTCATTGTCCTTTTTTGTTATAAAACTTTTGAAGATTAGAAGAATATAAATCATAACAAACGATATGCTGTAGTTGAAAATAGATAATAATAATAATAAGGATGATAAAGAAAAAAGAACATAATAATAGATTAAAAAATAAAACAATAGATTAAAAAACAAAAATACGTATCACCCTATTAAATGGCAACAAAATACGTCATTAATAATCCACAAGCAAAACACTAAAGTTAAAACACACTGTAAAAAATAGTTCCTTAAAAATGAGCTAAATTGTCTCAAAATAGCTCCGAAACAATATATATACTTAAATATGAAAACCCATGTACTCGTTTTTGAGTATATTGAAAAATTCAAAAATAGGGTTGAACAATAAGAATCCCAATATCCATATATTTGACATGCCAATATACTCAAAAATGAGTACATGGGTTTTCAAATTTAAGTATAGGGGAGACTGGGGCACAGTGGACCTAGGGGCACAGGGGACCACCCCTATTTAAATCTCTTAGTATTTAACTCTTATAGTTTATATTGAGATTCATAGATGGAAGCATGGTACTACTTCTACACATCCAAAAAAAAAAAAAAAACATGGTAAATGCTATGGTAGCCATTTTATACACCTTTTATGTTTTGAGCTGCTCAAAGTAATTTTTCAAGTTTGAAGTTTTTTTTTAAATTTTATCAGGACAGAACTATTGACTACAAGTATTGGACAGTTGTTAAGAAAAGCTAAGATATTGTTGTTTTTAAATTTATAAAAATTTTTAGCATATTTACAGTCTATATAATATTTTAATATTATTATTTGTTTTGTTTGGACATGGCGCACAGTGGGCCACCTTCCAATGTGTCTAAACTCCAAATTATATTTAACACATTATTTATTTTAGTTGAATTTCCATATACAAATATAATGTGACTCAAAATAATTAATAAAAAAATAATAATCTTAACATTATATAAATTTCTGAAAAGGGAAAATAGTTGAATAGTAGTATAATAATTATGAATATCTAAATTTAATAACTATTTGAATTGTTTAATATTAAAAAATAAATAAAATGATTATGTGATATAATAAATAGTAGGTTATATAAATTTATTGTTGTTGTTTTTAGGAATAATATGTAAAAGATAAAAGTAGAATAATTTTAGTTAAACCTATCTCACAAATATAATGTAAAGTACTAATAACTCAAAATAATTAATAAAAATATTTGAATAGTAACATAATGTTTAATTACATATTTCATAATTTTTATAACTATATAACATTAATAAACAAATTAAAAATATATCTTATTGTTTTTAGTGATGGCACGTAAAAGACAAAGGAAATCTGATATAGAATTCTTACTCTAATTTGATTTCTTATTTATATTTTATTTATGTATTTTTTTATTATTCCTTTAAATTTTGGTAATTGTATTTCATGAAAATATTCGAATTATGTTATTTAGACTAGAATTGCATAAGAAACTAATTTTAGGGAAAAAAATGAGCAATTTATATTAATTAAACATGAACAACAGAGGTTGGTCCACTGTACCCCGGGTTGTGGACCACTGTGCCCGGGTGATGGGGCACAGTGGTCCACTTTGTGAGTGCACACAATTTATTTTTTCATTCGTAATGTATTAAAAGTAATATTATAAAAAATTAGAATATGCCAAGCAAAGTTTTAAGAATGTTTGCTAATTTTTTCAGGTACCTTGCTTTTTTATTTTTGTTGAAAAAAATTTAAAAGTGTAAAAGTGGTTCTCTGTGCCCCAGTCTTCCCTATATTGTTTCGGAGCTATTTTGAGACAATTTAGCTCATTCTTAAGAAACCATTTTTAAGAATGCACCAATTACAAAGCATTAGGATTAGAAAATCGTATGAGATAATTCTAAGACTTTTATAGGAGAAGATGCTGAATTAAAAAAAAAAGAAGAAATTGCTAAAAATGGTTACTTCACCAGATGAGATAATGGGCAATTTTTTAGCCAAAGAGGGTACTGAGTGGAGCTTTTTTCCTCCTAAATCGCCGAATTTTGGTGGTATTTTGGAAGTAGGGGTAAAATCCTTTAAGTTTCATATGAATCGAGTAATTGGCAATCGGAATTTAACTTTAGAAGAATTTATAATAATATTGGCGGAATTTGAAGGTGTTTTGAATTCACGACCTCTAACCCAGAAATTGACAATTTTGAAACTCTAACCCCAGGCCATTTCCTCATATATAGAGTTATAACATCCTTCCCTGAACAAGAGTTACTTGATGCTAGTGAAAATAGGTTAACAAAGTGGCAGAAAATATCAAAAGATTCGCAATGGATATGGTCGTTATGGGAAAGGGATTATTTAAATAATCTTCAAGAACGTACTAAATGGAAATTTAAAGAGGATGATGTAAAAGAGGGAACTTTAATACTACTAAAACAGGAAAATTTACCTTCTACTATGTGGTTAGTTGGGAGAATCACTGAAATGTTTAAAGGGAAGGACAATATCATTAGAGTTATCAATTTACGCCTGCATAAATGTAAGGCATATTTGCATCTTACCTACTGAATAAATTAACGTTTCTTGCCTCTATAAGTTAGTGTAAATATTTGAAGACATATGTTTTGCATTATATGTGTATTGTCATAATTTGTATCTTTTTTTCTTCGATTTCTACGTCTGAAATAGATATTGAAAATTGTCTTACAATCGCCGGGGGAGTGTTACCTCCATGGTTAAAAAGAATTTCTCTTTTTGTTTGTCACACGCGCTTAAAACTGAAATAGTCTGTGAGCGAGATTATTATTAGAATTTTATTATTAGAATATGCGCCATTTTCTTTGTGTGTGACAATATGGAAGCGCAGTGAAGGTAACTCTGCCAATCTCTTGTTAACTAAACATTTTATTTGTATTAAAAGTTTTTGTGGTGTCTACGACTAGTAGTATTTCCTTCAACCAGTGCCTATAGAATTATAGCTCACTCATCTATCGCCGACACTTGGTATGGTTTATATTTGTATTGATGAATTTTTATTTCAGAATTCATTAGCAACTAAGATTATCTCCTTACATGTTATTACATATAATAATTTATATGTATTTTATCATAAACATTTAGTATTAACGTATATAAGTAATTAATAAAACACAGTAAATTGATGTGAATATACTGTATTCACTTGGTATGGTTTATATTTGTATCGATAAACTTATTTTAGAATTCTTTAACTACTTATATTATCTCCTTACATGCTATTACGTATAATAATTTATACGTACGTGTTTTATGATAAACATTCAATATTAACGTATATGAATAATTAACAAAACACAGTAAATTGGTGTAAATGTACTTTCAGTTCCCCATCATACTATAGGTATGGGGAACTTAGGTAATCGTGAAAATTTTCGACCTCGGTGTTTTGACTTTTCTACACGTTTTCAGGTTTGAGGAATCCGAGAATGACAAAATTTCTATGGTGTCTGTCTGTAGGGTGTCTGTTAGTGTATTAGTGTATTAGTGTGTTAGTCTGTTAGTGGGTTAGTCCGTTAGTTTGTTGGTCTGTGTACACGATATCTCAAGAACAAAATATCGCAGAGAGGTCAGATTAGTTTTAAAATATTACTTTCGACACTGGCAAGAACCCTATTCATTTGCAACATTCGAATTTAAAAACTTCGTAAGTTATTAGAAATTTACGATTTTCTTAACATGGGAGATATAGGACAAAAATTCACTTAAACGTGCATTAAATGGAAACTTTTTACTGTAAAAATGTCAGACCTGTTTTAAAATATCCGTTTTGATGCTGGAATGAACATCAGTAACTATAAATGTACTACTTTGAAAATTTCGCAAGTTATTGGAAATTTACGAATTTCTTAACATGGCAGAATAGAGAAAATTTCACATAAACGTCAATCTTGAGGGATATTTTCATCGTAAAGATGTCAGACCACTCTCGAAATATTATTTAGGATACTGGCATGAATATCATAGACTATTATTTTTCCAATTTAAAAAATTCGTAAGTTATTTGGAATTAACGATTTACTTAAAATGTCAGAATAAGGCAAAATTGAGCATAAATTTCCATTTTGAGGATCATAAATACATTAGACAACTTCAAAATTACACTTATGATATTTGTTTGAACATGATTGAATACAAATATTCTAATAGGAAAATTTCGTAAATCATTCGTAATTTACGATTTTATCAACATATCGAAATTGTAAATTTTTCATATAAATATGAATTTTGAGGATTATTGCATTGGAAATAGTAGCATGAAAACTAAACAACGGAATCGACCCTGATAAAATAAATTTATAGATTAGAATAAGATATATATATCGAAGTGAACGGTGGATAGCCTATTTGGCGGGGATTTCATTCTGTCACTATATCAAGCTTTGGTCAAATTCATTTCTTTTAACATGATTATAATATGTCTCGCACTATAAATTTATGAGAACATAAATATGGTGGGGGAACTGAGCAGAGTCAACCTATGCCAACTAGTTTTCTCTTGGTACGGTTTACATTTGTACTGATGGAATTTTATTTCAGAATTCTTTAAATACTCAGATTATCTCCTTATATATTATTACATATAATAATATGTACGTATTTTATCATAAACATATAATATGAACGCGTACTATTGTATACGTTTCTTAATTTTCTTTTTATTAATAAGTGATTTCTTTTTATGTAGGACTTTTAACGTTGAATTATCAAATATTTTCAATTTTAGGGTACTTCCGCAGTGAAGACTTGCTGTTTTGGTTATAGATATCAATGCAAGCAAAAATCCGTAAGTATACTATTTAACGATTTCTGTATATACATAGTGAATTGCATCGCATCTGCCAAAGAAAAGCCAGTGAAAAAATGACCACGTGTTACATAAAACGAAATACTAACACTATTTTATCGTAGTTATTTCTGGATCATGCAAACAGGTAACCTCCCAAAACCCGTGTTTTCAAATACATACACATACGAAATATATATATGTATGTACAGTTGGTAACAAAAGTGTCCGAACACTAGCAAAAGTTCCTATTTAAAAAATGTACACTTCATACGGTTTTGTTAAATAAATCCTCGTAGAATCCTCTTCAAAGTCAGTGAAAGAACACGATTCGATAAGGATTTATTTAACAAAGCCGAATGAAGTGTACTTTTTTTCTTACATAGGAATTTTTGAAAGTGTTCGCACACTTTTGTTACCGACTGTATATATACACCCCGCGACAAAAAGATAGGTACAAAGGGTTTTTTCTTTGATTTTTCATAAAATAACATTATATAAATTGTGCTTATCATTTATTATTATCGTAAAATATCACTATTCCCGGACTAATTTTTGTTTTAAGACTAATTTAGAAAAGTTTTAAGACTAAAATTTTTCTGATTTAAGACTACACTCCGCGACAAAAAAATAGGAACAAAAGGTTTTTTTAAATTTTTAATAAAATGACATTATCTAAATTGTGCTGATCATTTATTATCATAAAAAAATATTATCATATCAAAAACATATTAAATATTTGAATCACATTCAAAATATTCATATTAAAAAAAAAAAAAAAAAAAAAAAAAACCCTTTGTTCCTATCTTTTTGTCGCGGTGTGTATTCTTAAATTAGAAAAATTTTAGTCTTAAAAGTTTTCTAAAATAGTCTTAAAACAAAAATTAGTCCGAGAATAGTGTTATTTTATGATAATAATAAATCACAAGCACAATTTAGATAATGTTATTTTATGAAAAATCAAAGAAAAACCTTTTGTACCTATCTTTTTGTCGCGGGGTGTATATATATAGGTATATATATGTGTGAAAGGATAAAATAAGCAAGATTCTAAATTAGTATTTAAATTAATATTAAGTGATAACTTAATATTAATATCTCAGAATAAATCTTAATTTTAAGAACAACTTTGTGAGAATTCTATTTTAGAGCCCCAGTAAAGTTAGTTTTTCAACAAAACGCATCGTAGCGCGGGAATCGGAGTTAAAAGAAGTTTCAAAATCAAAATTATGCAATAGTCGAAATAAGCGGCAATGCATTGCGAAATACGGAATCCTGGATATCCGGGCCAACCAATGAGAGAATGTGGGCTGGTTTTTAGCTTACTTAATTATATATCCAATAAGAATTCATATTAGGAGTTTGGCCTCGCCCTAAATTATCCATATTTAAGCAGGAGCACCCGAAAATCGGCGCCTTTTTCATGGAAGTATTTGCTTAATTAGTTCACGTCAATAACAAGTTTAATTTAACGGTCCCACGAGGGGAATTGGTTCGCGGTTCCACCGTTAACGGGACGATTTTTGCCCGACTCGGCTACGGATCTGTACGTCAACGTGCTCAGAATGATTTGACTGTTAATAAAGTGTAAAATGACTAAGTCTTCAATAAACGACTGCATAAACTATTTTGGAGTATTAGTTCTTTGAGTGAACTCTCTTAAGATGAAGTGACTGTCATAAATCATCTATTAAAAGAACGATACGTTACACACACACACATATATATATATATATAAAAGACAAAAGTCATATAAGGTAAAATCATTGAAATTAGGATATATGAAATATACAGTTAGTTTCTTAAGTTGAAATATTGACGATGTTGAAAATAAAAGTATCGACAAATTCTTAAACGAGATTTTACCCAAATACCTCACAATTTATAATAAATTAAATGTACCAAAATCAAGCCTATCCCAGAAGCTTTTCAATGAATCCATAATAAACAACATAGGTATAAAATTTCAAGAAAAATTTATTATATTTTTAGGATGCATTATCAAAATAGACTTTTGCCAAAAGATGAGATTTGCATTCTGTCGAGTCGAACTTGATTGCCAATTTACAGTCGGCAGCAAAAGTATCCGAGCACTAGCAGAAACTCCTGAACAAAAAAAGTACACATAATACTGCTTTGTTAATTAAATCCTTGTCTAATCATGCTCCTAGACTGACTAAGAACAAGATTCGACAAGGATTTATTTAACAAAACAGTATTGAGTGTACAATTGTTATATAGGAAATTTCGCTAGTGCTCGGATACTTTTGCTGCCGACTGTAGTTTCAGTCTTCTTTCAATCTGTTACTTTTTGAAAAAAGAACGAATATTTTGAAGCCCAAGCAGAAAAGTGTAGCAATTTCTAATTATCTTCAGAATTCAGTGGGAAAAAAAAAAAAAAAAAGACACAAATAAATATGAAATAAAAACTTATGTATCTGATGTTTGTTATTAAATCACGCTTAAAATTTGATAAAAATGTAAAACTCGAATTACAAAAATAGAAACTCAATAAAATGTTCCTTACACGAAGAAAAAGAAATATTGTCATCTCGGTCCATAACACGCATATTGCAACATGCAGAACTTAAAATTAATTATTTAAGAAAGATGGGGTTTTATATTTTAGAGCTTACGTACAGTCGGTTACAAAAGTATCCGAACACTAGCAAAAATTTCTATATATATATATATAAGTAGAGTTAATACTGTTTTGTTAAATAAATCCTTGTCGAATGTATCCGAACACTAGCAAAAATTCCTATATAAAAAAAAAAGTAGAGTTAATACTGTTTTGTTAAATAATTTTTTGTCGAATCAGTTTCTTAGTCGGTCTAAGAACATGATTTGACAAGGATTTATTCTACAAAACAGTATTAACTCTACTTTTTTTTTACATAGGAATTTTTGCTAGTGTTCGGATACTTTTGTTGCCGACTGTAACATCTAGTTCTTTACAGTTCAAATTTGGCACTTCTTCATCTCCTACATAAAAAGGATATGTTAGACATTCTAAAAAAAAATTAAGTGATGTCTGTACTTCGGTGTGTATCTATGTACGTATGAGAGTAAGCAAATATTTCCTCAAAATACAGAAGAAAAAAAATATTTAAAGATATAATTTAGTTGATTTACTGGCAGCTTTCTTCATAATCTTGATACGGTTGAGCATGATATTAATGATATTTTATATTTTAGCTAGAAATATTTCGGCCTACTCTTTCAAACATTCTTACAGTTTTTAGTGGTTCTTCTGTGGGGCTGTCTGTGTGGCTTTTATCAGCATAATTCTAGAACAAGCATTAGAATCAAGTCTACAGTCGGCTGCAAAATTATTCGAGTGTTTGCAATGATTCCTATGTAAAACTAGTATGTTGTGGCCACCACAAGACTTTCTTCTATATTTACCTATACATATTCAATCAGTAACAATAAAAAAAAAAAAAAAAAAAAAAAGTACGATTTTTTTTTTTTTTTTTTTTTTTTTGTTAAAAGTAAAAAAAATCGATAACTTTGTTTTAAATTATCACAGATTTATAGTTCAACCATTCGTTTTAAAGGTATTGACGAGACCTTTCGAAAGATACCCATCTTGATAATTTATCCCCCCCCCAGGGGGGAAGCGATGCCCCCCCATGCAGAAATTTTTTTCCTAGTTACATACTACTATTATCAATAATTCATATTAATTTTACACTCACAAGTTTAAAACAACTCTTATTATGCACATTTATACGAATTTTTGTCCTATGCTGCCATGTTAAAAATTTAGATAAAATGCTATCACAGCGCCACCTGTTGAGCTATTGATCCCCAAACATAATCAGCACCAGTTTATGTCGGGGACCAACTAAATACCAAGTTTGATTAAATTTCGTTAAAAAAAAAAAAAAAAAAAAAAAAAAAAAACTGTTTTTTTTTGTTAAAAGTAAAAAAAATCGATAACTTTGTTTTAAATTATCACAGATTTATGGTTCAACCATTCGTTTTAAAGGTATTGACGAGACCTTTCGAAAGATACCCATCTTGAAACTTTGCCCCCCCGGGTGGGTACTTCCCCCCCCGGTGGGGGGGGAACCGATGCCCCCACATGCACAATTTTTTTTTCCCAGTTAACTATTACTATTATCAACGAGACCTTTCGAAAGATACCCATCTTGAAAATTTACTTCCCCGGGGGGGTACTTCCCCCCCAGGGGGGGAGAACCGATGCCCCCACATGCACAAAATTTTTTTCCTAGCTAACTACTACTATAATCAATAATTCATATTAATTTTACAATCACAAGTGTAAAATAACTCTCTTTATGCCCATTTATACGGAATTTTGTCCTATTCTGCCATGTTAAAAATTTGCATAAAATGCGATCACAACGCCACCTATTGAGCGATTGATCCCAAAATCTATTCAGCACCAGTTTATGTCAGGGTGCAACTAAATACCAAGTTTGGTTAAATTTCATTCATTGGTTCGTGAGATACAGCGTCCATAAAAAAATGATACAGACGGACGGACGGACAGACAGACAGACAGACAGACAGACATTTTCTAAAAACTATTAATTCGTGTTCTCCACATCCCAAAACATGTAAATCCATCAAAAAGTGGACTTCGAAAATTTTCGCGAATCCAATACTTTCTCTATATTACATATAGAAGAAAGTAAAAAATACATTTAATACTGTTTTATTGAATAAATCCTAGTCGAATCATGTTCTTAGTCAGTTGAAGAACAGAATTCGACAAAGATTTATTTAACAAAACAGTATTAAGCGTACCTTTGTTTTATATAGGAATTATTGCTAGCGCTCCATTAATTTTGCTGCCGACTTTAAATTCAGTATTCTAATTCTGTATCATATGGAAATGATGCTAGAAACTTTTGTTTAATTCGATAGCCTGTTTCATTTACAAGGACATTCAAAAATCTCAAATACATTAATTATGTCAATGGAATGTTTTCTGTTAGGTACAGTTTAGTACCTTTTGACTAAATTAAACGAAATGAAATGAAAATATATTTTCATATTCATAAAAACAGAATTATTTTAGAATATAGCTTGAAAATCATTTTCCATTCTTTTACATGGCCACACGAAAGTGTTTGAATATATTAAGAATATGCTTTGAAATTGCTGGAAATTTTCATTTGGAGTTATATTATATATTTTTCCTACCGTGCTAAATTTAAGTAGTACACTATACTGTCTGTATACAATCTGTAGATAATAGCAAGGCTACGCAAAACTAAGCGAAACTATTATTTTCTATTATATGTAACACTGCTCCGCATGAAAATTGACTCCAACACCAATTTTGCAAATTCTTATGTAAAATGACCTCCTGATTCCGAATATGCCGTCAATTTTGCTCTATTACCCACCGTTTTTTAGGGACGGAACCCTATTTTTTATCACTTTTCGGTAATTTTATGGCAATTTTTTTTTTTTTTTTTTTTTTTTTTTTTTTTTTTGGGGGGGGGGGGGGGATTAACAGGTTAAATGTCTTCCGAGAAGCTACAGAGTTGTAAGATTGTAAAATACAGACAATTGCGACAAGGAGAAAATTTTGGGGGGATTTGACGCTGAAATTATGAGTTACATATTTTATATTATTTTAATCTGTTATTAATGTTATTTTTTAAACTTTCAATTTTCCGAAACGACGCCCATTTTGCCTTATCACCCACCGTTTTTTAGAGGGGATTCCCCATTTTTTATCATTTTTCGGTTATTTTATGGATATAAATTTGATTTTTAGGGCAAGGGAAGATTATTTCATCTGTTATATATATATTCTGAGGGGCTACAGTGTTGGAAAATTCTAAGACATGAACATTTGCGGCAAGTGGAAAATTTAGGGGGGGGGATTTGCCATTGAAACTATGAATTACATTTCTTATATTTTTTTAAAATGTATTATTAATGTTATTTTTTAAACATTATTATTTATTTTAAGGTGTTATATTAATTCTTTTTCATTTGCCAAATCAAATTCATATTCACAAAATTACCGAACAGTGATTAAAAATTGTGGGAGGGCGTGGTGTCTCTAGAAAATGGTTGGTGACTGGGCAAAATGGGAGTCATATTTGGATTCAGGAGGTCATTTTACATAAGAATCAGAAAGAATAGTAACAGGGCTCGATATATATATATGTATATATATATATATATTTGCGGCGCAGTGTAATTGATGGAAGTGATTTACCAAATTTCGTTCAAGTATTGTGAGATAAATTTCAAATATTTATGAAAACTCTTCAGGGATTATAAATATTTTTTCTCAATTACACAGCAGAAAAAGTTTAAAGTACAATTCTAAATGCTGATATTTTGCTTTAATTATGTGGTTTTCAGAACCTCTGAATATAAAAATCAATTGTTTAGTAGCTATGTAGGTGTATGGCAATAATAAGCATAGCTCAAAATCAAATAATTGACTGAAAATTCAAATTTAGTGTTATGAAGATCAAATATGGGTTCCATTCGAAATATTTGATTGAGATTGCTAATATTTAAGGAGTAGTGTTTTTGAAAGTTATCCATGATAATTTGAAACGTAATTTAAAATTTAATTAATGACAGTTTTATTACTTTCTTCTATATGTAATATAGAGAAAGTATTGGATTCGTGAAAGTTTTCGAACTCCGGTTTTCGATGGATTTACACGTTTTGGGATGTCCTGAACACGATTTGATAGTTTTTACAAAATGTCTGCCTGTCTGTGTGTATCACGAATTTTGTGGACGCTGTATCTCACGAACCAGTGACCGAAATTCAACCAAACTTGGTATTTAGTTGGAACCTGACATAATCTGGTGCTGATTAGATTTGGGAAAAATCTCTCAACAGGTGGCGCTGTGATCACATTTTTTTCTAAATTTTTAACATGGCAGTATAGGACAAAATTTCGTATAAATGTATATAAAGAGAGTTGTTTTTAACTTGTGATTGTAAAATTAATATGAATTATTGATAATAGTACTAGTTAACTAGGAAAAAAAATTGTGCATGTGGGGGCATCGCTTCCCCCCCTGCAGGGGGTGGGGAAGTTCCCCCCGGGTGGAGTAAATTTTCAACATGGGATCTTTCGAAAGGTCTCATCAATACCTTTAAAACGAATGGTTAAACTATAGATCTGTGATAATTTATCTATTTTTTTTACTTTTAACGAAAAAAAACCCCTTTTTTTTACTTTTTGTTTTAGATATTGAGAAGAAAATGGACTTTTTTTTGGATATTTAGTGTTATACTACTTTTCTAATATGGAAATCGTCTGGAATATCACGGAAGATATATTTTTTAAATAATAATTTAAAAAAATTATTCTTACTGACTGAATTTTATAGAAGATATAGAAGAAAGTCATGCGGTGGCCACAACATACTATTTCCTTTTTTTTTTTTTTTTTTTTCAAGCAAGTTAGGTGTTATTTCAATCATTCTGTATGCAATTTGCTAAAAATTTACAGCATGCTATGCTCAATAACATCCAAAGGACTTGTAATTAATGTTAAAATTAGTAAGAAAAGTGAAAACAAAATACAAATATACTTTTAAAAACTACAAACACCAATATTACTTAAAATAATAATAACAATAATAATAATAATAATACTAAGAATAAATAATAAAACTATATATATATATTTATTTAAATATATATATGAATATATGTTTAACAGGATGGAATGGATAAGAAGGATTCTCCGGATGAAAAAGATGTGAATGGTAGTCAGGAAGAAGATGATGCGATTGATGATTATATTGCGATGTATTCAGGAAAAGACGATAATGAATGGATAAATTGATGTAAAAGAAAATGATGTGGTGGCGACCTGTATTGCAGATATAACGGAAAATAAGGAGAAGTATCTGGACAAGATTTAACAGAGAAGAAATTTTCTTTTTTCAAACTATTAAATGAAGATAATTATACTTGCATTTAATTTATATTAAAGTTTGTATTTTCAAATAAATTTATTTATTTTTTACGAAAGTGACTGATACTTGTAACAATAACATTGTTCAAAACAATATTGTAAATTAAATAAAACTAGCAAATTTTCATAGATTCGATAAAAGGAAAAAAAGATAAACAAAGGTTAAAATCATTCCTATTTTTCTTTTTACAAGCTTTAGTTATATAGAAATGTAATGAATTAATTGTGGAATAAAAATCAATTTATAAATGTTAAAGCTGGGGAGGGGGGGGGGGGAGAATTTAATATACAGAAAGTTTATTTCTTGATTCGACTTCATAAATAAATAATTGAATTGAATTTCTTTTTTATCATTTCATTGTAGTTTGGTGGTATATAGTTTTTGTTTTAGAATGTCTTGAGTTTGTAGGAACTCCTGTTATGTTTATGAGGACATAGTCTTATCCAGTTAGAAACAAGCTGTTATGACATGGATTGAAATAACATAATTTTTTTTTATTTTGGATGTAGAGTCATAAATCAACGTAACTCATGGGGGCCACATAATGTGTTTAAAACTTTTACACGTGACTTGCGTAGTTGGATTAAGGATAAAAATCGCTTAATTCTTTTTACAATACTACTCATGATATAGAGATGGTTTATACATCGTTCAACAAACATTTTTTTTTTTTTTTTTTTTTTTTCTGTACGTTACCCCTTATTCGGCAAGAAATTTCTAAAATGGATATACTTATCCGAATATCTCTTCAGCCACTCGTAATAAGTAAAAACGAAATAAATGTAGTTATTTAATAAATTTTTGATGAACCCTTTGTCGAGTGGAATTTTTATCTGGCAGAATTTGTATTTATTTTTTATTTTGTATGTTTATGCAATAAACAAAAGAGGATCTTAACGACCCTCTTCACTCACCGTCGCCGAAAGCCCGAGCCAATATTATTCTTTGGGGAAATTTTCTTTACAAATATCTTATTTACTAATACATATTTTTAAATTCTGTTTTCACATTCAGAAAATTCCCACCTGTTAAATTAACGGACCTTTTTTAAAAATGTATTTTTTTAATTTTTAATATTTTATTTTGAAATTGAAAAATGAAAAAAAAATCACATATTGAAAATTCGTATTTTGCAGCTTCAAAAAAAAAAATATAAAAAATTATTTTTTAAAAAAGGTGCGTCAATTTAACAGGTGGGAATTTTCAGAATGTGAAAAGAGAATTTAAAAATATGTTGTACTTAATAATTTATTTGTAAAGAAAAATTTCCCATAGAATAACATTAGGTTCGGCTTCCGGCGGCGGTGAGTGAAGAGGGCCTTTAACCTTTAGAGACGGGCTCTTCTAAATTCCAACTGCCGTCCAGAGCCTCTCTCTGAAGGTTAGAAGCATTCAAAACTGCTGCATAGTGGTGATCGGCACCGCCTTCCTTCTTTAGAATGTTTCAAATAAATTTTTGTACACTTTGGCCCATGTAATGATAGTTTATCATCAAAATTCTCAAAAAAAAAAAAGAAAAAAAAAAAAACACTGAAATTTTTTGCAAAATTTGCTAGATAATTATGAATTGTATATGTCGTGAATTTTATCACCCACATTTCCTATTTAACATACTACCGTAATTATTTAATTATGCAGTATATTCTGCATTTTTATGATCATAGAAATGCAAAAAATAAAAATAAAAATAAAAAACTTCATTTCTAGGGTTTTATAAATATTTATAAAAATTTGTTGCCTTTGCCTTTTCGGCAAGCTTAAAGGCAAAGGTAGATTCCTTTACGTTAATGTTACAATTGTAAAGAAATTTTACATATGCATTAATACCTAGCCAATGGCTTTGTTCCCACACATTGCATTATTTACATCGATATTCTGTTTTCAAGAAATTTAATTTTCAACTACAAAAGGGTTTTATTCATTCTACTTAAAATTTTAGGCTAAATTTATTGGTTTGTAAATGTTTCAATTTTTTAAAATTCAAGCTCATAATCATTCCACAAATAAAAGCCTTAAAGATATACAATCCCAGCAATGGTGAATCCCGGAAGGGGCTATTGAGCTATACTCCCCTCCCCACCCAAGCTTAATCAAAATTATATTTTTTATTTAAAATCCATATAACTGTTGTTCAATATCTTTCTTTTAAAAGAAAAAGTAATAGAAACATGAAAATGCACTTGTGATCTCACTAGTTCTGGTAAGCCTGGCGTTGTTATGGTCAAGTCACATACAGATAAGTGGTAGCAGTTTTTGAATAGTTATTTCATTGTAATTTTTATTGAATTATTGAAAGTTTTGTATTGTGTTTTTGTCATTCTTATTGTCAGATGAGTAAAAATTATAAAGTGAAACTGTTTTGGTTCACATAAGCTGGAACATTAACATTAGTTAACATTTGAGCATTTGGCACCGCTGAATTTCAATGTTAATTGTCATGAATTTAGTAAATTGCATGATTTGGCGAGATTTTGGTGACAAAACTTGCGACTTAGCAATGAAATTTGTGATTTGGCGGCAAAAGTTGATAGTTGACGACGAAATTTTTGACTTGGCGACAAAATTTGGCGAGCTTGGAGATGGAGAAAGGCAGCTTTGGCGTCATTATATTTTCTTTCCACGCGAAAACCTCATATCTCTTCACAGACCAATATCTTGTTTCGACAAGATAAAAAGTCAAAGGAAGCTGTAACGTATTACTCTCAATCATAAATTTTAAATTCTTGCCTAAACTGACATTCTAAACTATTCACCACAAACGATATTTGTATTAAGATTGACGTATTATTTTAATTTTATATTTTTTAAACTATTAATTAAAGCGTTTAACAAGGTTTTTAATTAACACACTTTTATTAACTTGATATGATTCAACTATTAATGTATGTAACGGAATTTTGCAATTCAATTTTCGGCAACTTCTTGTCTTCCAAAGGACCTGAAATTTTGCACACGGCTTCATAATCAATGACAATACTAGATACAAGTGTTTCCAGGCACTTTTCCCCTCAGGGGCAGGTTCCAAGGGCAAACAAAAAATCTATACTTATACAAAACTATCGTATGTGACACAGGATTTGGATGTATTTGTATAATGTCGAGTGGCAACAATTAATTTTTTTTTTAATAAAGATTTAAAAGTACTATGTAATAGTTTTCTAAAACCTTTATTAGTTTATTTTTCAATAAAAGAGTGTTCTTTATATTTTTTAAAATTGTATAATTTTATTTATCAAAATAAGGCGGAATTCGAGTAATGAAATACTTTAATTTAAATTTAAATTTTCATGAAAATAAACTTCAACGGAAAATTCATTAAAATCGTCCCTAGTTCATTTGTTAAAGGGGTACCTAAATGTCCCCAAATTTATTACCTTTTCTACCATGCCAGTTTAATTCGTTTAGCATCGATTTACAAGATTTTTTTTTTTTTTTTTTTTTTTTTTTAACGATGACATTTATCTTTTACATTATAGCATCTATGTCATAAAGCTAAGTCTAAATCACAGATTATTATACAGATAGGACACTCCCGTATATTCTTCGGTAACCGGAATTTGACTGCAACGACCCTATTGTCAACGGCTGTAAGTTTCTCGAGCTCTCCAGCTTATGCAATCGCTCGTCTTATTTTTATTGTATCTATGTTCATACCGTAATATTAGTGCAACGTTAAACCCAACATCCAACCGACTAACCATTTATTGATGTTTACGTTTGGACTTTGTTATTGTTTACGAATTTGACTGTGGAAAGCAATTTATTTTAATAAGTTTCGAAAATATACATAAACCAGAAATATTTTTTTCATTTTAAAGCATTTTGTATTATTTACACCAAGCAATGTTAAATATTTAAGATTTCATACCATACTGCTATTTCAGCATTACAGTTTGTTATATTAATTTGTACTCTTGAAAACGAATGTGTTTGGAAAAATTTATTTTCAAGCATAATAAAAATTAGTTTTATTTCTTAGAAAATGGCTGTGAATGTTAAGATTTTGTAAATTTAAAAGTAGTAGAAAAGTGAAGGAAAGAAAACTGCACATACGTTTTCGTTGGCAACTTTATTATTGTTTACAAACTTGATTGTCAAAAGCAATTTATTTTAAGAAGCAAGTCCTAAATATTAAGAAAATATACATAAAATAAAAACATTTTTTTTTTTTTTTCATTTTAAGGTATTTTGTATTGTTTAAACCAAGCAACGTTAAATATTTAATGATTTCATACTGCTATTTCAGAATTACAGTTTGTAATTTTAATTTGTACTTCAATATGAATATGTTTCACAAAGCATATTTTTAAACATTACAAAAAATAATTTTTATTTCTTAGAAAAATAGCTGTGAATGTTATTTTGTGAATTCAAAAACAATAGAAAGTGAAGATAAAGTAAACTTCCCATACTAACCTGCTACTAACTACTCGCGAAACAGAAAAACAATTTTCGATCAAAGATGCTATTCATGTAGACTTAACACATGTAGTTCCCCTCTGTTGACACTAGTGGTGCTACTATATTTCCGGTTCGCATTTTAGCTTCACTGTCCTATCTGTATGATAATCTGTGGTCTAAATCTGCTTAGCCCTAATCACGGAGTAATATTAATAGGAGTTGAAGGTCCAATGGGAGAAAGCTACGAAACTGTGATGTAAATTTTTGGTAAATATTGAGGGCGCCACTTGTCATTACTCCCTACCTCGGCGCGGATATAGTGTTGTTTTCAATAGAATTTTGCTGGAGTACATTTAAAATTTTTTATTTTAAGCAATTTAAATTTTTGTAAGTTCTTAAAACTGCATAATTCAGATGTTTCAAATAAATGCTTCGTTCCTAGTTGTAAAACAGGCTATGATAGTGATAAGAAAAAAAAAAAAAAAAAAAAAAAAAAAAAAGCCCTAGGAGAGAAATAATGCCCGAGTTCGTGTTTTCTGCACCTAACGTAAGTTTATTTTTTTTCTTTACAAAATTTCATCCATTCTCCTTCCTCCCAATTGTCTGTTTTAGTCTGTTTAGTCCAATTGTCTAGCTTCGGTTCATAAGGATCGTCATTTTTTAAAAGCTCACTTTCAAAGTAAAATTAGTATAAAATGGCTCTTAAAAAAACATGTTGGTTAGAATACTCTATTTAATGAAATTTGCTTTCAATCGAAATTTTTTCAGCTTGATATTATTTTTAAAAAAATAATTAAAACGAGACATTTCCCCATTGAATAACATTGCGGAAGCTGGAGAGAAGGAAGTATTGTACGCTGGCGCCATCTGTAAACATTATAAAACAACATCACAGAATTTCAGCGTTACCTTCTTCTCCTGTCTTATTACTCCGTGGCCCTAATATATGTTGATTTTATTTACTTATTTTTTTATTAACTTTTATTTTATTTGTTTAAAATCACGGATGAAATTTTATTTCATTTTTCTCAGTATATTGTTGTAATTGTGACGTCATATTTTCTGTTAAATTAAACTTTTTTTTTTTTTTATCAGATTATTATATTGTTTAAAAACATGATTAAAATTTTATTATACTTTCAGTGATCTTTTTTTATTATCATTTGCACGTGACATAAGCATCAGATTATAAATTTTTACAATGAAAGGTACAGAAAATGTCGGCTTCATCACAAGAAAAATCACTTTTTAACTTGTAACTTTTAAGCAATTGAAGTTATCGAAAAAGTTTAAAAACAAAAGTTGTTCTTTAGGGTAAGGCGGTAATTCGCCTGATTTGAAGTATTTTCCTATTTTCAATATTAAAGAAATTATGGGCAAATGAAAATTTCCACCCCCCACCATTTCCACCCCCTTTGATCAGGATACCCATCTACGAACTCGACCGAGATTTTTACTGTCCTGACAACATATCCCGAGCTGGTTAAATTTAAATAAAAATTACTCCAGTTATCGTGTTCACAACTTAACATGGGAAAAAGCGTTATACATATATATATATATATATATATATATATATATATAAACTTTTGAACGGAGGGTGGTTTTGGGTTCTAGAGGTCATGATCGGTGAAGATATGATGAAATTTTCCAGAAGTCGTGTCATGAGAACCATTGCAATAGGTAGATCTCCTATAAGGAATCTACCTAAAAACTTCATTTCTAGGGTTTTATAAATATTTATAAAAATTTGTTAATGTGTAAATTTTGTTTATTTTGCATGTGATGATCATTTTCGTGATTAGTTTTATACATTGTTACTTCCTAATTTTAATTTTCTTAGTGTCTTTTATAATAAAAAATTAATCCTGAAACAAACACTATAACTGAAATAAATTTACACGAACCATCTCTCTTCCAACGAAATAGTTTTCATCAAGCCAACACAAAATGGATTCCAAATGTAAAATTCCTTAAGGATTGGACCATAATTTTTCCAGATAAGGCACTATTGAGAACAAACATCCCTCCTTCCCACCAACAGTACAGTCTTTGTCACTGACATCCAACCGAATCCAAATATAAAATTTTGTAAAGGTTGGAGTGTAACATTTGAAGATACTGGACACAGTATGTATGTGCAGGGGGAGGGGGGAGGGTAGATCCTCTCCTTCCAAAATTAGTTTTCATTATGCAAATCCCAAGCAAGTCGAAATTTAAAATTTCATAAAGTTTGGTCTGTAAATTTTTGAGATACCGCACCGTGAGTGTCAGTCTCTCTTTCCCTCAGTGATACACTCTCAGAAATGGATACTCGAATTTCACGAAAATTTCTTCATTTTTGACGAAAGTGTTTCTAGGGATATGCTCCGAGCGAACATTTTGTCAGATTGACGAAATTTGTTTCGTTACCTATTTGAGAATACGAATTTCGTCAAAAAAAAAAGTATATATATTTTCTCCTTCTTATTTCGACAAATAGAGAAAATTACTTTCGTCACTTGTTTGAACATACGAATTTCGTCAAAAGTAAGGATACATTTTTTCATCCTAGTTTCATGATACAGAATAAAATACAAATTATAGAATTATAAAATTACTTGCAAATTCCTTGCTTTAGGCATTAAATCCTAATTATATTTAATGAATCGGGTGTAATTTAACCAATAGATAGATAAATTAAAACTAATTGAATACTACACCGTCTAAATCACCTAACAGAAACAAAAAACTGGGAAGCAGACATCTGTTTCGGTAGCATTTAGGGTATCGTCTTCAATACCGTAACCGAAACAGATGTCTGCTTCCCAATTTTTTCTGTGCTGCGTTCTAGACGTTGTTGTTTGCACTCGGTTTTAATAATACAAGCAGTTTTAACTGTACAGTTGGTAACAAAAGTGTCCGAACACTAGCAAAAATTCCTATGTAGAAAAAGTGCACTTTATACGGTTTTGTTAAATAAATCTTTATCGAATCGTGTTTTTACACTGACTAAGAACTGGATTCGTCAAGGATTTATTTAACAAAACCGTATGAAGTGTACTTTTTTTACATAGGAATTTTTGCTAGTGTTCGGACACTTTTGTTACCGACTGTAAATCCATCGAATTCAGAATGTCAAAAATTTTTACGAATCCAATATATTTTCATTAATATATGGAAAAATGTAATAAACTATCTAATTACTATTTTTTTTTTCAAAAAATTGTATTTATTTAAAATTTGTCATCCCACTGACTATCAGACTGAATATGTTCGGTTTTATGAACCTTTTGTCTCTAGTCGTTAATACATAGCTGCCAACATTTTTTTTTTCTATCGAAAAATTCTAATAGGAATACTTAATAAGCTTTTTAGCTGTTTTCTGTGATTAAACATGATTATTATTTATTTATTTATTTATTTATTTATTTATTTTTTTTTTTTTTTTTTTTTTGCAAAGAAATACTGGTGTTAAAAAACCGTACAAGTTGGCGTCTATGTTAATAACTTTAAAATTACTTGTTAGAGGGACCTATATTGATAAAAACAAAATATTTACACATTTAACATAAAATCAAATATATTTATTTACATGTAAATAATAAAATTAAAATATGCAGGGTATCTCACTATCCCGTTTCATAATTTGTAGGAGAAGTAGTGTGCATACCGACGATTTATATAGCAATGCAGGCTCAGAAATGCTCTGCTGTCATGGTAGTGTATACAGAAACATGGAAACTTAAAAAACGCCACGTAAGCAAATATTCTTTTTAATAATAAATTGCATGGGCAAAAGGAACATGACTTGAAGGTGGAGTAAGATCAGTG
The DNA here is from genome assembly GCA_963930645.1 of Salticus scenicus. NCBI lineage: Eukaryota > Metazoa > Arthropoda > Arachnida > Araneae > Salticidae > Salticus > Salticus scenicus. Next base: position 44,627,912 of record OZ005652.1, on the reverse strand, counting down.
TTGCCAGATTTGGGGACTTTTTTTATTCAACTCTCACCAATAATTTTGAGAAGTGATATTTGCTATACATAATATACTTTTATGTTTCGAAGTGCTTAGGAAACCATTACAATTAAAATTTAGCGGCGGGGGTTGAATAAAAAAGTCCCCAAATCTGGCAACACTGAGTAAGATGTCATGACCACCGACTTCCGTACAGTTTTTACATCTTTGGCAACGCTGATGTGCTTGTTTTATAAATCGCAGAGTTGCTCAAGGGGAAACTTGAAATAAGTGTGGTATATTCTAGAATATTCGGAATACCATGCGCAGTAAATTTAAGACCTTCACTGCAGTCGGCGGATTAAATTTTGAGCATTATCTTTGACTTACGTTCCTTTTGTACATGCACGTACATTTATTGCTAAAATGGATATGTGTGATGTCTTTCAATTCTGGCGTTTATTGTCACACCACAGCGCCAGGAAAATATTTACGACTCCTCATTGCTATATGAAGAAATGTCGTTATGCACCCTACTTGGCACCCTACTTTTGAAACTTGATTCTGAGATATCCTGTATATTTTGAATATAGACCAGTATACACTTGTAAAACTTTTAATAAGATATATTATTGGCTTCATGTTTAAAACTAAATTGAAAAGGCATGCTCCTATTTAGACAAAACATTTATTTATTTTGTACATAAAAGTAATATATCTATTTAAACGTGAAAAAAAAAATATATATATATGCCGGGTGATCCAAAAGTCAGGACCAACTTTAAAATTGAATAATTCGAAAACGAATCAAGATACAAAAAAACGGTTTGCACCAAACGGAGGAAAAAGAAACCGGGTTTTGTGTGGCAAAGAAAAAATATTAGTTCTGTTGGCGACAAACAGATGGTGCTATAGGGTTTTATTTCACTAACAGATGATTTACAAATGAAAAAAAAATGTTGACAACTTACAAGTCAGCTTAATTACAGATAATTAGTACTACTACAGTAACTGTTCAATGTCCATCATTCAGAAGTACAGCTGTGAGATGATTCACCACATCGTTCACAGCATTTAGTAGCATTTCATGCGTTATGGCAGAAACATTTTGGCGGTTGGCATCTTTCAGTGCTGCTAGTGATGCCGGTTGGTCGCGGTACACTTTTGACTTCCAAGAATCCACACAGCCAAAAGTCACAGGGTTTCAGATCGGGAGATCTTGGAGGCCATGCGTGATTAAAGCAGCGACTGAGAATGCGATATTTCGATGCATATAAGCTTCGACTACCATTACCTGCTGTAGTTGTTCCTTTCTATATCGTTTGTTGCTTTGCATAATCCTACATTAGAAATACGACAGCGCCAACTGTTGGTCGCCAACAGAACCATTTTTTTTCGTTGCCACAAAAAAACCGGCTTCTTTTCCATTCGTTTGGTGCAAACCGTATCTTTGTATCTTGATTCGTTTTCGAATTATTCAATTTTAAAGTTGGTCCTGACTTTTGGATCACCCTGTATATAAAACGTTATCAAACTTAAGTTAGTACGAGAGAAAAACTTATACGAGTCTGACATCAGTTGCTCAGTAAAACACTAAAGTAAAATAAAGAAAAAAATTACACTTTAGAAGTTGTGTGATTTTCAATTGTCTTAAAAAGTAAATTATGAGTTATTGCGTATTTCCATAAAGCATTTCAATTTCGCATAGTTTTAATCAGTGTAACGAATGTAAAAAGACTTTGTAAAAGAAACAGTCCCGCAGAGCATGCCATTGAATAAATTGGTAATTGTTCCCTTTTAAATTAGGAAAATATTATAGGATACCTAAATAAGAGTAATAAATTTCATAAATTTTCAAAATTATTTATATTAGACAGATGTATGTTTCTCTTTTTTTTTTTCTTTTTTCAACAGCGTGGATGACTTTTGCTGAAATAAAAACCTAGCTAGATGAATTTCTCGCTCCAAAATTAGTCTATGAGGTGACTTTTGTGAAAATCGTTAGATTCGTTTTCAGAAGTTCCTACTTAAGTAAGTAAGTAAATAAATGTACAACCATTAAAAAGAAAAACTAGTTAGCATAGAAAGACTCTGCTCAGTTCCCCATCATATACATATTCTTACAGATTCCTTGTACAATACATTATAATTATGTTAAAAGAAATGACTGACAAAACACTTGACAGACGACATTATAAAATTCTGCCAAAAAGGTTATCCACCGTTCACTTCGATATATTTATCTTAGTCTAATCAATTAATGCATTTTATTGAGGTCAATTTCGTAATTTAGTTTTCATTCTACTATTTCCAATGCAACGATTTCTTGCATATTTGTATGGAATATTGCCCAATTTTGTTAAGTTGATAAAATCTTAAATTTTGAATAACTTACGAAATTTTCCTATTAGAATATTTGTAGACAATGATGTTCAAACAAGAATCATAAACGTTATTTTAAAGTTGTCTGATATATTTATAATTCACGAAATGGACGTTCTTGCTAAATTTTACCCTATTCTTCCATGTGAAGTAAATCACAAATTCTAAATAACTTACGGAATTTTTAAATTCAAAACTGCATAATCAGGGATGTTCATGCCAGTAACCTTAATGATATTTTAAAAGTGTTTTGACATCTTTATGATGGAAATATTACTGAAAATGGACGTTTGTACGAAATTTTGCCCTATTCTGCCACATTAAGGGAATCGTAAATTTGCAATGACTTGCGAAATTTTCAAATTGGAAAATTCATAGTCGAGGATGTTTATGTCAGAAACTTATATAGCATTTTAAAAGTAGTCTAGCGATGAAACTGTTCCTTAAAACCGACATTTATGCCAAAAGTTTGCCATATTCTGCCATGTTAAGAAAATCGTATATTCGAATAATTTGCTAAATTTTCAAATATTTATAGTGAATGACGTTCATCGAACTGATATTTAAAATTTATTCTTACATCTTTGCGATAAAAATATTTCTTTTCATGCACGTTTGAATGAAATTTTGCCCCATTAATTCCATGTTAAGAAAATTGTAAATTTCGAATAGCTTCTGAAATTTTTTAATTAGAATTTTCCAAATAATACGTTTTCTTACCAGTGTTATAAATAACATTTTAAAACTGTTCCGACCTCTCTGCGATCATTTGTTTCTGAGATATCATGTACACAGATTAAACAAACTACCAAACTAACGGACTAACAAACTAATAAACACCCTACAGACGGACACCATACCCATTTTGATATTTTTCGATTCCTCACACCTGAAAACGTGTAAAAAATTTAAAAAACCGAGGTCGGAAATTTTCACCATCATCTAAGTTCCTCATACCTATAGTATAATAGGGAACTAAAAAAGCCACTTCCCGGCTAATTTTGACGAAAACTATCATATAAATATGCGATTGGTTCCGATCGACTGGTAATAAATTATTATTGCAATTTTTAAATTTTGCTTTGGTGGTTTCTACATATCTGAATATGAAAACTTGCATCACCCTAATTTTTGCGACCAGTAGCACTCGTTGTTGATTCCACATTCGAATTCCTCTGATCAAGGCATTTCGAAACATGACGTACTTTATACACTTTTAATTAAGTTTTGAAAGAGTTACAAGCGAAACATAGTTCCCCATCATACTATAGGTATGGGGAACTTAGGTAATCGTGAAAATTTTCGACCTCGATGTTTTTTGACTTTTTTACACGTTTTAAGGTGTGAGGAATCCGAAAATGACAAAATTTGTATAGTCCCCGTCTGTAGGGTGTCTGTTAGTTTGTTAGTCCGTCAGTGAGTTTGTTAGTCTGTGTACACGATATCTCAAGAACAAAAAGTCGCAGAGAAGTCAGATCAGTTTTAAAATATTACTTTCGACACTGGCAAGAACCCTATTCATTTGTAACATTCGAATTAGAAAACTTCGTAAATTATTAGAAATTTACGATTTTCTTAACATGGGAAAATAGGGCAAAATTTCACTTAAACGACAATTAAGTAGAAAATTTTACTGTAAAGATGACAGGACAGTTTTAAAATATCAATTTTGAATTCGGAATGAACATCATTAACTATAAACAAGCTACTTTCAAAGTTTCGCAAGTTATTTGGAATTTACGAATTTCTTAACATGGCAGAATATGGCAAAATTTCACATAAACGTCAATTTTGAGGGATATTTTCCTCGTAAAGATGTCAGACCACTTTTTAAATATTCTTTAGGTTACTGGAATGAACATTGACTGTGAAATTTCCAATATAAAAATTTCGTATGTTATTGGAAATTTACGAACTTCTTAACATGGCAGAATAGGGCAAAATTTCACATAAACGTCAATCTTGAGGGATATCTTCATTGTAAAGATGTCAATTCACTTTTGAAATATTATTAAGGATACTGTCATGAATATCATATACTATGGTTTTTCCAATTTAAAAAAATCGTAAGTTATTTGAAATTTACGATTTACTTAACATGGCAGAATAGTGCAAAATTGAGTATGAACATCCATTTTGAGGATCATAAATATATCAGACTACTTCAAATAACATTTATGATACTTCTTTGAACATGATTGACTAAAAATATTCCAATAGGAAAATTTCGTAAGTTATTCGTAACTTAAGATTTTATCAACATAGAAAAATTGAAAATTTTCCGTATAAATAGGAATTTTGTGGATTGTTGCGTTGGAAATAGTAGCATGTAAACGAATCAACGAAACTGACCCTAATAAAATAAATTAATAATTTAGTATAACATGAATATATCGATGTGAACAGTGGGCGATCGATGTCTATATTGATGTGAACTATTAGGCGGGGATTTCATTCTGTCACTGTGTCAAGCGTTTGGTCAAATTCTTTTCTCGTAACATGTTATAATATGTCTCGCACTAGAAATTTATGATAACTTAAATATGATGGGGAACTGAGCAGAGTCCACCTATGACAACTAGTTTTAAATAAAAATGAAGTAGTGTAATAAATTACTTTATGTGTTAAAATTTAAATAATTTAAAGCTCACGACCAAATGCAAATATCTAGATAAAAAGGTTAAAGCAAAAAAAAAAAAAAAAAAAAAAAAAATAGCGTGAAAAAAATGAAAATAAAAAAACTAATATTTAAGGAAAAATAATTACTCTATTATTGTTAGGCATGTTTATTTTAAACAATTAGCCCCACCTAAATGCGATTCCTTATTACTTTATTTAAACTTGACACATAGGAATACTACAAGAATAATCAAATACAAAAATATGTTTAACAAGATTAACACTAATAATTATTGGAAAAATTACTTAACTCTTTGCTACCTTAATTTATTTTCACTCCTTTGATCAGTGTTGGACTTTTTATTCAATAACCACCACTAAATTTTAACTGTAACTCTTGGCTTATCACTTCGAAGGTTTTGCGTCCAGTATGTATATCAAATATCACTTCTCAAATTTATTGGGGATATTTGAATAACTGAGTCTCTAAATTTGGCAAAAATATTTAGAGCGCTTTAGAAAGGCAGGGCCGGCAAAGGGTTAATATTAGAAAAAAAAAAGTATTGTTACATTTCTAATTTGATCAGTAAGCCCCGCCGTTTCCTGTTTATCTATAAAACATTACATTATTTGACAAAAAGGTTTTAGATATCTGTGTTAAAAAAGTTGAAATTTTATTCAATTACACCAGGAACATTTACTACATCGGTAAATGTGCCTGGTGTAACAAAAAGGGTAAAACACAAAAGCTAAATAATTTTTCTAAGTAAAAAATTGCTTTTAAGAAAATTAATAGGTAGGACGCATTTCTTTTGCAATATTATTATAGCGCAATTTATATCACAATTTCTTGTCTATAATGCGTTAGATTTACAAAAATAAGTTAATCTGATTAAGAAAAATCGGAACGTTAAAACCATTTAAATCACAGAGAAAAATGGAAAACTGTAAAACATTTTCTAGAGATTTTTGACTTTTTGTTATTGATGATATAAATGATAAAATGTGACGACCTCATAATGGCCCTCTTTATTTACTGTCGCCGGAAGTCCAAGCCAATGTTATCCTATAAAAAAATTTCGTTAATTATAACTCATTAACTAATACATATTTTTAAATTCTGTGTTGACATTCAGAAAATTCACAGATTTTAAATTGACAAACATTTTTTTTTTTTTTTTTTTATATTTTTCTAAAACAGATCGTTTTTTTTTTTTTTTTTTTTTTTGAAGCTGTAAAATACGAATTTTCAATATATGAAGTTTTTCATTTTGCAGTTTCAGAAAAAAAAAAAAAAAAAAAAAAGGTCCGTTAGTTTTACAGTTGTTAATTTTCTAAATGTGATTAAAGAATTTAAAAATATGTATTAGTTAATGAGTTATAAGTAAAGAAAATTTCCCGTAGAATAACATTAGCTTAGTCTTCCGGTGACGACGGTAAGTGCAGTGGGCTCAGGAAATGTCACTGTAACTCGAAAATTAATGTAAAGAATCAGCTGTAAATTTGTAAAGCTGTGTTTTGATGATTCTTTCAAATAAAAATTATTAGCGACCAAAATTCATAGGTTTATTATTCTTATTATTATTATAAATTCGTTAATAATTTTTATAATTAAAAAAAAGGGCTTTTTATTCGAAAATATCCATGGAATATGTTCAAGAATTTCCTTCTCTCTCTAGATGTATATATATATATAATCGGTTTATGGAGGCTGTCGTCTCCTTCCGAATTCCAGGACTTTTTCCCATTGGGTTCTGTCCAGACATAGATTCTGATTAATACCCAATTTTTGTAATGGCTTGGGTAATATCCTCCATCCATGTTGTCCTAGGTCTTCCTCTCTTACTTTTCCTCATTGATTTGAATTCCATAACTTTCTTTGGAAGTCTTTCTTCATTCATTCTCTTCACATGCCCAAAACAAATTATTATTATTTTTTTTTGTACGTAATCATATATTGTCTCGTCCAGTTTCATTATCTCTTTAATTCTTTCATTATTAATATTTGTCTTCTCGAGATGTTGCAGGATCGTCTTAATGCATCCATTTCCACGGCCAACAACTTCAACTTCCAGCACTCTGTCATTCTTCAAACCTTCCATCCATATACTAGTATGCTTTTCTCAATGGCGTTGTAAATATTCCTTTTTTCATTCCTTGTTAACTCCTCACTCCACCAAATTCCATTTAATCTTCCAATTGCTTTTCTTCCCTGAGTGATTCGATTTCTTATCTCCAAATTATCTCTACCCATCTTCATCTATATCCACTCCCAAATATTTATAGTTTTTGCATGTCTCTATCTCTTCTCCCTCAAGTTTTAAATTTCATTCTTCTCTTCCAATTTTGTTTTGCTGTTTATTGGTAATCCCCGTTTCTCATATTCTTCTTTTAATTTTCTTGTCATACGTTTAAGGTCTTTTTTATCTTCAGCGAACACCACTTGGTCATCTGCAAATTGTAGAGTAATTTCATTCTAATGTATTGAAAAAAGGAAGTTTATTTGAATAAGTTTTTGGAAAGATATGAAATAAAATCTGTGATATTTATTTATCATTAGCATCCTAAGACATTTAAATCTTATAAGTCTACGAAAATTTGGGGAAAATATATAAATTGTTTCATTTCTCGGGATGATTGAATCCATATAATTAAATATATATATATGTATATCAAAAGTTTTGTTGATACTTAAAAAAAATAAAATTGGCGCATGTTTTAGCATGTAGACGGCCCCTTAAGCAAAATCGACGGATATCATTATAAACTAGATTACTAATCGATTAATATCATTCACATGCTTGTACGACGATTTGCGGCGAAATTAGTCGTGGGTTGCGTTTTTTAATTTTTAATTAATTTATTAATTAATTTATATTTTAATGATTGTACAAGAATTTCTTGTTTAATAGAATATATATATAGTATATATATATACATAACTATATTCTGTTAATTATGTGGAAGAGCATTATTATTAAAAAAAAAATCTGTACGTTTATTGAATAGAATTTAGTTCTCTGGCTCTAAATTAAGATAAATTTATGCGAAATTGAAAATATTAAATACTTAAGATTGATTTACTAAAAGTTGTGTAAAAATGCATTTAGAAAGAAATATACTTTATTACGTTTTCTTTATCGTTTAACATTCGGCGTGATTTTTTGATAATAAAAGACTAAATACAAAATGATTTTCAAATACTCGTATGACGTATCATGAGCGACAGTATATGTCGTTTATCTCTATTACAATGATTCAAAATAATTCAATAATTACTTTCCTAATTTATTACCAAATATTTTTTAATGAGATTACTTCTATATATCTCTAATTATTTTTGATGACTACAATTTTTTTGGCAGAATGTTTGTGCAGAATCATGATACGCCTTTTTAAAATTCATGACCAACAATAAGTGTATACTATGTATATTCCAGATAAGTTTATGCGCAGTGTTTTTCGTCAGGTTGACCTTGATTCTTGAATAGGGGTAGAATACGCACGCAGAATTCATACCGCTGTCCAGAGCCTGATTAAAGGGGAAGCACACATTATCTCCGCTCTCACCGGAATATTTTTACAATTATTTTTTACTTCATGTCATAGAAATTCCACGCTTTGACGAGGAAATATCTTTTATAAAAAATGAACGGTGTAAAACAATCCAATTTACTCACCGTTATTAGACACCAGAATTCTTTTAAAATATTTTTTTAATGGGAATTTTCTGTTTATTATAGCAGGAAAGTATTTGTTAAAAAATAACGGTGTAAGTATAAATAGTGTGTGCTTCCACCATAATCAGGCTCTGCCGCTATCAATGAAACAAATTTTTCTACTTTTTAAATCAAACGATATTATAGGAAGTTTTTTTTTTTTTTTTTTTTTACGAATACCGGAATGAGTTCAGCGCCAGCGTTCCATATCCCTGGTTGAATTTTTAAAATTTCAAAATTGCATTGCCGAAAACGTTTAATTTCATTACAACTATGAGGTTGTTTTTTGTCATTCTTGTATGTTTCATATATATTCGCAGTCAAAATGTAAGTCTGACTTTTTCCCAGTATCCTTATTTACTTCACCAAAGCAAGAGAGCCATCCCTTCCATGGAGGATCAAAATTGCGATGGCATGTCTCCGGATCACCTCTAGAGGTGAGTCGCAGACCGTCCAAAATTGCCCATATGCGCAGCATTAGTGCGACGTAAAACCCAACCAAACAACCTTATTTACTTATATACTATACCTGGTAATATTTATAATTTATTCCGGAGCCCCACCCTTTTTTCACACCAGTCAGATTTTCGAAAAAAGTTATGTAATTACGATTATATATATATATATATATTACAATATATATTATACGTTTATCTTTATATATATAAATTTCGTGTCACGATGTTTGTCCGCGATGAACTCTTAAACTAATGAATCATCGGTTCATTAGATTCTGCATCGGTTCATTTAATGAAATTTTGTACACTGTGTGCAGTTTGGTCCAACTTGAGAGATAGGATAGTTTTTATTTCAATTTATAGTCACAATATTTTTTATTGCAAATTATTTGTTTAACATATAACAAAAATAGCTTTTAATAAGCCATTTAAATATTATCTATAATTTAAATATTAAAAAAAAAAAAAAAAAAAAAAAAAAAAATAAGAGTTCATTTTCTTCGACATAAAAATAAATACATTTAATTAAACGTTAACATAAAAAAATTATAAAAGGTTAAATTAGTCATCTCACGAAAATTGACGCCATTATAAACTTAATAAAAAATTTACACATTGATAAAACGCTGATGTAGTTCATGATGCTAACATATGTTGTTCTGAAAGGATTAATATTTTATTTTTTAAACTAAAGTTTTTTTTTTCATTATTATTACTTAACTGAACTAAGTCCGCGTGCTTAAATATTGCTTATATATTATTTTTTATTTTACTTATAATTTAACTGTAGCCCAAAATATATATATATACGAGGGTCATTTTTAAAGTAAGAACCGATTGCGCATCGTGTCCGCGCATCCTGTCAAGTGACGTCAGTTCAAGGTCGGCCACTCTTTGCCAGTCTCTCACTACGCGCCATTTACTTTTCAAGTCTCTGCCGGTGTTCGTTGTATGGTTAAACTGCTTCGTTTGTCGCCATGTCAATCAGTAATCCCGCCAGCTGTGAAGTTCGCTCAGTTATTCGGTTTTTAAATGCAAAAAAAGTTCGTTCTGCTGAAATTCATCTGCAGCTTGTTGAAGTTTATGGTGAAAGTGCAATGAATGACAGAAATGTGCGTAAATGGTGTAGGCTTTTTAATGAAGGAAGGACAAATGTTCATGGATGAAGACTAATCTGGACGGGCTACTGTCATGAATGAAGACTTGACACAAAAAGTTGATGAGGAAATTCGCCTAACCAGGCGCTTCACTATTAACGAGCTTCATCAGAAATTTCCACAAGTTTCAAGATCAGTAGTTTATCCCTTTGTTACTGACAAACTTCACTACAAAAAAAAATGGGTGCGAGATGGGTGGCGAAAATGTTGACAGAAGAACACAAAAAAACCGAATGGCATTCTTTGTCCTTTTTGGAGCGCTATCGCAAAGATGGTGACGAGTTTTTGAGTCACATTGTGACCGGTGATGAAACTTGGATTGCGTACCAGAGAGTAAACGTCAATCCAGTGGGTGGCATCATTCAAACTCTCCGACACGACCACGAAAATTCAAACGAGAACCTTCAACACGAAAAATTATGGCCACGGTTTTTTGGGACCGGAAAGGCATTATTCTGTTAGACTTTTTGTCAAGAGGAATGACAATAAATGCTGAGAGGTACTGTGAAACGTTATTAAAGCTTAGGCGCACTATTCAAAATCGCCGGCGAGAACTGCTCTCTAGCGGCGGCGTTTTGCTTCACGACAACGTTCGGCCTCACGTTGCGGCAAAAACAAAGACGCAACTGGAAAATGTTCATTATGAAGTACTGGATCATCCAGCATACAGCCCTGACTTAGCACCATCAGACTTTCATCTGTTTCCAAAACTTAAGGAATATCTTGGTGGAAAGCGCTTGCAAAATGATGACAGGTTGAAAGAAACTGTTACTAACTGGTTTAACGGTCAGGCGGCAGAGTTCTTTGATGATGGGATCCAGAAGTTGGCGCCACGACTTGACAAATGTTTAAATGTTAATGGTGACTATCTTGAGAAGTGAAAAAATGTTCATATTTTAGTTTGTAATACAATTTACGTTCATAAATAAAGTTTCTCTTACTTCATTGTAAAACGGTTCTTACTTAAAAATGACTCTCGTATATATGAGTTAGGTTTTTTTTCGACAGAAAAATAAATACATTTACTTAAATGTGTACAATAATAAATTGTAAAAAAAATAAATTATGTTGTTCGAAACTTTATTTATTTATTCTGTATCTTTCTTCTTATAATATCTAATATTAGGTTGATTTCTTCAGAAATCGACCTATTGCAATCACTTCGTTTATCTCTCTCTCTCTCTCTCTCTATCTATCTATAATGAAAATTTTGTCATCACGATAACTCCCGAAAAAATACTCGATATCGAACCAAATTTGGACAGCGAGCTTACCTTATAAATATCTTGGATGAGTTCGTTAACCAAGTTGCTCCGGCTTTTTGTTTTCAAGTTGGGGGCCACTTAAATATTTCAATTCCACATTGTAAAAAAGCGTATTTAAGGCTGGATTTTCTTGAATTTTGATGTAAATATAGACCACATATGGTCTCAATGAACTTTATCTGCCATTTTTAACAAAGTGGCGGAAACTTTAAGTTAAGCGGGGCCACTCGAAATCAGGCTTCCACTTGAAAATTTAAAATCACAATAACTTCCGAAATAATACTCAAAATCGAACCAAATTTGGACAGTGAACTTATCTTATAATATCTTGAATAAGGTTGATAACCAAGTTGATCCGCCTTTTTGTTTTCAAGTGGTCTCCCCTTGAAAATTTCAAACTTACATTGTAGCGTATTCCAACTTTCTTTGAATTTTTATATATACATAGACCATATAAGTAACTCAATCAAGTTTATTAATGAACTTTATCCGCCATATTTAACGAATTGGCGTATATCTTAAGTTAAGCAAAACCACTTGAAATCAGGCTACTACTTGAAAATTTAAAATAACGATAACTTCCGAAATAATACTCCAAATCGAACCAAATTTGGACAGTGAGCTTATAAATATTTTGGAGGAGTTTGCCAATCACGTTGCTCCGCCATTTTGTTTTCAAGTGGAGATCACTTGAAATTTTCAAATTCACATTGTAAAAAGCGTATTCCGAATTACTTTGAGTTTTGATGTATACATAGACCATATAAGGGTCTCAACCAAGTTTATTAATGAAATTTAACCGCCATTTGTTGGAATTACCGGATATTTTATACTAAGTGGACCACTTGAAATCAGGCCCCCACTTGAAAATTTAAAAAGACGAAAACTTCTGAAATAATACTCCAAATCGAACCAAATTTGGACAGCGATATTATCATATAATTATCTTGAACGTGTTCACTGGGCCGCTTGTCCCGACATCTTGTTTCTAAGTTGCAGCCTCTTGAAATCACACTGCCACATGAAAATATGCCATCATGATAACTTTTAAAATATTAAACTAATGGGCTCTTCCCACCTGACGTCAGAGGTCACATGATAGAGGAAAAACAAATAGCAGACAAAGCCTTGTTTATCTAGAGCGATTGCTGAAATAACATATTTTCTATTCTTATTTTTGATCAATCGTATTTAATCTGTGTTATTTTTTTATACAGCATCATTTTTGATCCATTTTATATCATTATTCATCTTCTTTTGTTTGCTGTATACTTTTACAATCATCATTTAGTTTATATTTGCTATTGATATTCATGAAGAACATGTTAAATACTACGATTTTTGGTACTTAAATCAGTGACAGTGCAATATCTTACTGCGTAAATCCATTTAGACCAGTAACTAAGTTAATTAACTTATTGTAACACCTTTATGCGATTAAATTTAACTGAAAACGTTTTAAAATTTCAAATTATAATCCATAAACATTCCACAAGAACAAGCTATTATTTATTGCTAGATCAGTTAATGTAACAGTTACACAAAAACATACAAAAATCGATTCTTGCAGGTGAAAATAAACGCATAAAGTGTTCTTTAAAAATTATTAAATTTACAAATACAATTATTCTACTGTTTACAAATGCACAATATTACTTTTATTTTATTTTATAATAAATATTAACACTTTTGTTCTTAAGAACAATATTTATTAAAATTCGATTCTCAGAATTCGATTATTCGTTTTCCTCTATCACGTGATTGAGCAGACGACGGTGGGAAGAGCCCATTCAAATAAAAGTTGGATAGTGAATTTATGGTTCAAATATCTAAGATAAGTTCACTTGGTGACTTGTTCCGCAATTTTATTTCCAAGTGGCGGCCACTTAAAAATTTGTTATCACGGTAACTTTTGAAATACTTAACTAATTCAAACCAAAGTTGAAAAATGGATTTATCATTCAAACAACAAAAATCTAGAAATTTCACGAAACTCTTGAACCAATCACGTTATTGCGTCTATCTTTGGTATATCGATAATAAGTATTTTCTCACAAAAAGTCGCCAAAAAAGTCGTCATGGAGGAAAAGTCGCCAAATTTGGCGCCAAACCCATTACCTGCCTTATTGGATATTTTTAATGGGTTTTTTTTTAAGGGGAAATCAGGCTATTTTAATGCTAAAACAAACTAGAAATGCAGAAAACTAACATTTTATCAACTTACTAAGCCTCTTTGAAAGAATTTCTGAAAAAAAAAAAAAAAAAAAAAAAAATTCACAACGATATCTTACATGAGCAACTTTCTCTCTGCCATTTTGATCCATTTAATTTTTCAGCACGATGACTTTTGATATTTTGAATTTATTCGAACTATATGTGTACAGTAGACTCACAAATGCATTTGATATATTTGTCAACTTAACCCACCATTTTGTTTCCAAGCACCGGCCATTCGAAATTTTTAAATTCACATAAAAATGTATTTATGAACCGATTTGCTTAAAACTCCATATGTGCATAGCCTACATGAATATTTCTACCAAGTCCATTAATAATTTGTAGCCGCCATTTTGAAACAAACTGACGGCTACTGGATAAGAAAAAAAAAATCAACCTACCCTTCTGAATAATCCGGAAGATCTTGTTTACCATTATTTTCTTTTTCTTTAAGAAATTTTTGATCTGTAAATATAATTTTTTAAACAAAAAGTAACTGTTTCAATATTTTAAAACTTATTTAAAATGGGAAGATTTTAAGTTTATTTGTTTTTTAAAGCTAATTTATATGATCGATGTTCGAAATATTAAATAATTATTTATCTTAATCTACTTTTACTTTTCTTTAATATCTTATCAATTTTGCTGTTCCTTGTTAAATTTGTGATTTATACATGTATTTAACTTTAAATTTTGACTCATATTTCTTGCAAAAAAAAAAAAAAAAAAAAAAAGGATCTTAAAATCTTGCTATTTTCTTATCTTATTCCTCATTTTTTTCCCATTTTGATTAACTTGAATTTACTATTAAAATTTTAACATACTCAAAATCTTATCATCTCTTTGTTAAAATATATCAATATTTTCCAAAAACTTTTTTTATTTAAAATAATACCTTTATTTACTTTAAATGTCCAATATTTCATAAGATAGACTTCCAACCACGTTCAACGGTTTTGAGCCCGCTTGACCGCATAAAAAGGTTCTGAATAGCACAGCTCGAACCAACTTTGGTGGAAACCGGCCTTTAGTGTAAATTTAAGCGACCTGAATTTTACCAAGTTTATTTATGGAATGGAAAAAACGAGATGCATCACAGCAGTTGTGAACAACGTTGAATGACAAGACTTTTCAACCAAAAAATTAAAATATTTTCATTGAAAGTTTGATTATCAAACAGCTAACCCATACTAACTAGATTAATGTTTTACACGCGCATTGCCAAATTACTAAACATTGGTTTACACAATATTTAAAATAAATGGCTTCATTTTTTACGTCCTGATGATGATGTTCATATCTTTGCAAATACATTTGTCTCAATGGATTAAAAATGACATTGTAAGCCTTTAGTTAAAATGTTATAACCATGTGTCTTTTTATATCATTAATTTCATGTGACGCAGTTGAATTCTACATGTTTAATTTATTATTATCATTTATCCCAGACGTCTTAATATTCTCATGTTGAGAATCAATAAACGAATCTTGCAAAATAAATCATATCATAATGGTAAAAGTTTTATTTTCTTGAACTCAATATATTTTTGATATTTTGATTGTACGTTTTTCCGTCAAATTATCTTTTTTCATTATTTTGTTCACTTGATTTGAACGCTTAGAAACCACGAATAAATTTTTAATTTCTTTATTCGAATACGTTATTTTCGCGATGATATTATTTTTAGAGTTAGTTTCAGGAATCTTGCGCTTTTATAATTAAAATAAAGTATTTGCCTGTCTGTTTGCGACGTTTAGAGAAAATCTTATAGCACATACAGGTCTGATTTATTTTTTTTATTTCTAAATAAAGGAATGCATGAAATTTTGCAATATAGCTTTAGATTTCCGATATTCATATTAGATTTTTAAAAAATTTATGCGATTTTTTGAGGGCCACTAAAGAAAATAAAGTGACAACTTGCAACTTAAATTTAAATAACAAACGACGTTGTGGGGGAAGGACAAATGGATTTATCACATCCAAGAGGGCAATCACAGAGGGCCTAAAAATAGTTAAAATTTTTATTTTATTACTATATTTCTATATGTTTTTGGAGAGTGGAGGAAGTGCCTAAAACGTACCATGTGCCGGATGTCAGTCATACTCTCTATTCTACTGTAAACAACTCACTACCATTATTATTATTTTTTTTTATTTTTTTTCCCCTTCATAAGCATTGATTAAGCGCCTGAAAATTTTGTATTTTCGAAATTAAATATAATGTATGTCATGTCATACAATAGCAAAATCATTCCTTATTTCAAGAATTAGTTGCAAAAATACATTGCACTGCAGGGTGTTTATTTTTTATTTTTATATTTATTTTTTTTTTTTGCTTTATTTTGATACAAAAAATAAATTTTAAAATTTACCGAAATTATTTGAATAGGTTGGTTGGTTGGTTGTATTTTGCATCGCACTAATGCTGCGCAATGGGCAATTTCCGAAAGTCTGGGACTCACCCCTAAGGTGGTCCGGAAACATGCCATCACAATTTCGATCCTCCAAGGAAAAGGATGGCTCTTCCGCTTCGGTGACTCCCAGAGGTATAATTTTTTTATTATTTAAATACGAATGAGTGTTATTAAAGTAATTCACACTATATAGTAATATATTTCTACTATGGTATGAATATATTTCTACTTAGTATAACATAGTACTTATAAACTTTGCATTTTTTAACCCTCCGCGTACGGGGTATTTTGTATTTACTATGTCTACATACACAGGTTGCAAATAGTCTTATTTTTTAATACCACTATTTTTTGAATAAAAATATGTTTCATTAGTTTTCAGGATTTATAAATATCAAACATTGCATTTTACAATTAGTGGTGGAAATGTAATTTAGTGGGATAATAATTTTCAATAAATCTCTTAAATATCTGTTAAGAATAATATTTCAGAAATTGTGGTGTAAATGAAATTTAATATAAAATGTTATTTGGCCAGTCGAAATCACGGACACCGTACGCAGAGGATTACTGTTTTTTCTACGTTTTGTGTTATTTTTGATGATTCAATAATTCAAAACAACATTGGTAAATTACTAAAATCTGGAAATTATGTAAACAATGATATCGCGTAATACATTGTTCTTTTAGTATTGGGAGTAATGCTGTATTTAGTAGGACTTTACCCGAGTACCAAGTACTTAGTCACTTACTACTCGATCAAATAGTTGTAAAAAATAAATAAATAAATAAAATAATAATAATAATAATAATAACTGATGCGCACATGAAGAATTTATTGCATCTTGAAGTAAAAATAAAGTATTTTAAACAGAAAATGTTGTTAAATAGCAAACAACGTGTGAGTATTTTTTATTTCAATGCACGTGATAATTTCACAGATAATTTTATTAATCGCATCCGGGGTCGGAAAATGAAGCGTGTGTGTTTCTAATAAATGATGATAACGCTTCTCTGATTCCACTAAAAATAATATTTTACTATTTACAATAATTTAAGGCGCTTAAATACAATATTTCATTACATATTAAATTATAAACAAAGAATTTCGACATTTATTTGACAGCTTTGTGATATATAGTTACAATGACCTTTGTCTCGATTGGTCTATATTTTTACAGAAATTCACAGAAACAAGTGCACACAATATTTTGTAGACATAGGTCATCACAAACATCCATGTCCGCACTGGAATTCGTATCCGGGACCTTGGAATCCAGAGGGCAGCTCCCAACCGACCAAGCCACCAGGCCGGCTAAACAAAGAATGGAACATTGTTTACGTTATTCTAAAAGTCATAATGTTGCCACACAGTCCTGGCAAACATAAACAGAAACTTAAAGAACGATATGATTATTCGATAATACCTTTATTAATGTTTTTCAAGCTCCGTATTTTTTATTTAAATATTTTGCGCCAAACGGAGCCTAATTTAATCTGTTTCTTTCTTTCTTTTTTTTTTTTTTTTTTTTTTTTTTTTTTTTTAGATATACTTTGATAAGTAAGTGTCACGTAAGTATATGTATACATATTTTTTAATAAACATGATTTTTATTAAGATGTTGAGTGCCATGTTAGCCTCTCTAGATTCTAGACATTTTGTCATATGTCTCTAAGTACTGAAGGAATCATCTTGAAACTTTAGGAGTGTGCAGAACATCTTATGCTTCAAAGATTTCAGTGAAAATTTTACCCCGAAAGTAAAAGCCGTATGTTGGGAGGAAACAAGCAAAATCAAACTACCCTTACTTCCGTGGCTCTAAGGTGACATCTTAGTGGTAGTACACTTTGAATATAAATTCGATATTCGGGCATGCGCTGTGAAATGCCCTAAAATTAATCTACTTAAGAATATAAACATTGATCTGAAAGGGAATATGATTATTAATAAGTAAATTTACTCTCAACAAATAATACTAGACTCATATAATTTTAATTAATTTCTTTATTAAATCTCCATTTTTTAATAATAATTAGAATGATGATTTTTAGGATTTAAAAATACCACATAAATGGGATCACAATGATCTCCTTTTTAACATTATTATATTGATTGCATCGAAATGGGATAAGATGAGTACTTAGAAACAGATATGCTTGACATGTTTTTGCAAAGTAAAAAAAAAAATTACTGACCAATGAATAAAATAATTTCTGACCAGATCACTAGATGCTAGGGCGCAGCCAGAGCATAAGATGGATCATCACAGGGAACACCTCTTTGACAATCTACACTTAATCCACAATTTTCTTAATTAATTAACTACGTATTTTTATATCTATTATTTAGGCCAACGGTGAGCACACCTTAACGTAGCTGAGATGAGTCATGGCGATGAGGCAGCCAAGGACTCTCACATGTTGTCAGTCAGAAGGCAATTTACAGAATCTCTTTTTTTTTTTTTTAATTTCTTCTCATTTTCCTTCAGGTCTCTCAATTTAAATTTTTGAGGAGGTTTTCTTCTAGCAATTTTTTTATTGGGTGTTTGGGTTTCACTTGTGATTTCTTTATTGGGTCTTCTTCTGATTGGACCCAGTTTGGACCAATCTGCTTTCTTCTAGATTTCTTTAGTGCATTTCTTAAGACCTAGCAGGGGCTTTTTTGGCGGTTGCCTGAGGGGCTTAGTGTGTGTGGTCCCGTTTAGAGTTTTCCAAGTACAGGTCATAAATATGGCGTTATTATTCTGTCTGAAGCTTTTAAGAAGCAGTAAAACAGCTTTTGTAGTCTTTTATTATTTTTTTTTTAAATAATGCCCTTTTGTAATTTTATTATTTCGATTTTAACAAATGGTTGCTTTTGCCCAGCACAGTACCAATAGAAAATTAAAACGTTGGGCACCCTGTCAGCCATCGGAGGCTGACAGTGTCAAATATGATATAAAGCCGCGTCACCCATCCGTGGAGGATATAAAACAGGATATGATTGAAAATTTATTAAAAATTTGCTTAATTTTTATTTATTACAGGAGGAATCCTTATGGAATTTTAAAGGATTTTGAGAATTTGCGTAGCTCTCAACGTGTTAATCAAAAATTTATTTTCAAAATTTCTATAATATCACTAAGTTTTTAATTATTGATATTTTCACTTTTTTAAGATTAATTACAATTTAATTAATTTAAAATTGTGCATTTCAAAAAATGTTTTTTTTTTTTTTTTTTTTTTTTTTTTTCAAAAGCATTTGATTTTACATCATAGGCTCCCATGCATCGCTGATGCATAAGATTGGAGCATAAACATAAAATAAAATATGTATCAAAACTGCGGATACATAAACAAACAAGAAAATTAGTCAATGGGTGCCAACTGCATCAACTCCCTAATCCGCCAGTATCGGCTGTATAAGTCATACTCATTCAATGAAACACAGCAAATATTCTTTGTCCATTTTGAAATTCTGTTTGCACAGAGTGCACAAAAGACTATTATAAATAGTGAATAAGCCTAAATGCTTAACAAGACAACCATGTCCAATCTCCAGGCGGAAGGCCGCTACTGCGATGAATCTAGGGGAGTCTGGGATTTTATAAATAGACTCTCTCCACTTCTTGCTTTTAATTTCATCTAACAGTTTGGCATTGTAATTTTTTCCCGTAATACTTTTATGATTTTTGTAATTGATGAAAATGGTACTTCACTATTGTTTGATTGCGAGATTCCCGTTCCTTTTTTAGCTAATTTATTAGCCCATTTATTTCCAGTTATTCTTAGAAGTGCATGACTTGGGATCCACTGCGAAACAAAAGTCACCCCTTTAGAGGCTAGTAGAAAATGATGTATGTTAAGCCATGTTGCAGTTGAATGTATGTTGAGCCATGCATGATGAATCTGCATTCCGGAAATTAGACCTAAAACATTTACAGTGACTCCATTTGACATTTCTAACATTTAGGCGTGTATTTACATCTTTTTGTACGAATTTAGTTTTAGTATAGCATGGATAAACTTTGCATATCTTCTATTTTGTTTTTCGCGATGTGTGCGTTATTATTTTGAATGATTCAATAGTTTTCCCCAACAATGTTAAATTGCTAAAATTTGGAGTTCGTGTAAACAGTGACATCGTGCACTGTAAAACATTTTATGTAATATTAAACAACAGTATTGTGGCAGTTTACCATGTAGAGAAATATCACAGAAGAAATGTTACAGACTGTACTGTCGGTAACAAAAGTATCCGAACACTTCTTCAAAAATTCCTATATATAAAAAAAAAAAAAAAAAAAAAAAAAAAAATAGTGTTAATACTGTTTTGTTAAATAAATCCTTGTCAAATCATGTTTTCCAACTGACTAAGAACAGTATTCGACAAGTGTTTATTTAACAAAACAGTATTAACTCAACTTTTTTTATATAGAAATTTTTGCTAGTATTCGGATACATTTGTTACCGACTGTACCTGAGTAACCGCTGCATAACGTGTAAGGCTGTATAGTTGCAGCTGGTAACACTTCTCTATATAGTTGTGGCAAGTAGGCTGCCTCAGTATTGTTGTGTAATATAGCAAAAACCATACAGTGCATAAATGAAAGTTATTTTTAGCAGACGAAGTAGTACTGTACCGCGTAGCACTTCAGCCGAGCACCGAGTACTCGGTAATTTTCTATATGATCGAGTAGTTTTTAAGAAAAAATAACTGTTACACGTATAAAGAATTTTACCCATATTGAAATAAAAATGAAGTATTTTACACATAAAATGTGGTTATATGGCTAGCATAATGTGAGTATTTTTATTTCAATGCAAGCAATAATTTTATATATTCATTTATTGATGTTCATTGAGTGCCATTTTTTCTTTTTTTCTTTAAAGTTGGCGCTAAATGTAACCTAATTTGGTCTGTCTTTGTCGGATGTTTTTTGTGATAAGTATGAACATATATACAGTCGGTAACAAAAGTGTCCGAACACTAGCAAAGATTCCTTTGTAAAAAAAGTGCACTTCATACAGTTTTGTTAAATAAATCCTTATCGAATCGTGTTCATAGACTGACTAAGAACAGGATTCGACAAGGATTTATTTAACAAAACTGTAGTAAGTGTACATTTTTTACACAGGAATTTTTGCTAGTGTTCGGGCACTTTTGTTACCAACTGTATATTTTTAAGTATATGTATGCAATTTATTTAATAAGCATGATTTTCTGTAGTTAAAAATTTATTCTCAAATTTTTTATGATACCGCTGAATTTTGAAGTATTGAAAGTTGCACTTACTTATGGTGCATGAGTTATAAAGGGTTTTTCAATAGTGATGATACAATTTTAAGTAGTTAAAATGGCAGCACTGCGTATTATTTTTTTACGTTTCTTGCATCGTTTGCGTTTAGTATGCTATGCCATTTAATCATTCAAAGATAGAACAACGTTTCGAAATTATTAAATTGTTTTATCAAAATCAGTGTTCATATGTGAATACTGAGAGAAATTTGAGAAGAATTCATGGACGACATTATTCAGTTAGTTGATTCAATCGATCGTGATTTTTTTCTTTGGGGATATGTTAAGTCATAAGTTTATGCTGATAATCCAATAACAATTGATCAATTAAAAACCAACATTGAATGTGTTATTCGTAAAATAACACCAAATTTATACGAAAGAGTGATGGAAAATTGGGTTGACAGAATGTGGTATGTACCGAGAAGTCGTGGTGCTCACATGAACGATATTATTTCCATACTTAATGACATAATGTAAACTTTCAAAAAAAAAAAAAAAAAAAAAAAAAAAAAAAAAAAAGGAAAGGAAAAAGAAACGGAAAAAAAAAAAAAAAAAAAAAGAAAAAAAAAGAAAGATATATTTGACATTGCTTTGTGAAAGTGCATTCTCCAATTAAACCACTCTTGGAAATAAAACTTCATTTGGTTTTAGTTCCATCACATATTATAAAGTTATTTCAGAGAACAAAGCCGAATTATTGAAAACTGTTAAATTATTCACTATCTTTAAACCCCAATTGCGTATCAGTAATTTTCTCTCTAACATTCAACTCACAATTTTGTCTCTTATACGTACATGTATTACATATTGTATTTCTTGTAACGATTGCAATATTACTTATATTTGGGAAAACAGGTAGAACTGTTGATACGATATCTACCGATAAGTATTTGGACACGTTCGAATCTAGATGTTTTGTGAAATATCTAGAAAAGTTCTTTAGAAATCATCTTCAAACTTTGGTAGTGTAAAGAACATGTTATTACCTCATATATTTCAGCAAAAGTGTTGTACTGAAAAGGAAAAAGGGACCAGTAAAACATTAAACAAAAGCCAAAATATTTTGAATCATCCTGTAAAAAGTAATGCTTGTAATGCGTTTTGGCTGTAGCATGCGATTATGATTTTTTTTTTTTTTTTTGTATAAATTTTTATGAAGATAAAACATATATTCATGGAAATATAACTTTTTTTTTTTCTTTTTTTAATTGGAAAATAATAATAATAATAATAATAATAATAAGCATTTTTTTAATTATAGCACGCAGGGTATTAGACCCAGTGCAGAAACATTTTTAGAAATTTTAGCATACTACATTAGCACAGCATACTGCAATCAGAATTCAAAAATTTTAAACATCTTACAAAATATCAGCCTTTTTACTAAAAAAAAAATTAATCACGCATGCTCTAGCTTTTAGAAAAATTCATTTGTATAATTAAATAGCCAAAAGTATTGAGCAACTATATGAAAACCCCAAACAAATATCGTGTAAATTCAAAAACTTGCGAGAGACTGAATGAACAGAATTTCAGTTCTATCAAAATAAACGCTAAACTATAAATGTCTTTACTCACATTTTCCTTTTGATTTAACCAATGCCTACGAGTAATAGACTGTTCGCTGATTGTAAATAAATACCAATAAAAACCCCTGTCATCTTCCTTATTATTTGAGACGAACTGAAATTATGTTCATTCTGTCTCTCTTAACTTTTTGAATTTACTACTTTTGAATTTACTTACTTTTAGAATCGTGGTATTTTTTTTCTTTCTTTCTTTTTTTTTTTTTTAATTTAAACCTTTACTAAAAATTGTAATTTAATTGCATTTGAATAAGTTCTTACTTACTACATGATAATAAACGTCTGTGAAATCGTACTTTTCATTTTTTCCCCGCATTTTTGATGTTTTTGAGGTTTTTGATATGGTGAATTAAGAAATGCTGGAGTTTATTCACTCTGACGTAAGGCGTTTTTCTCAAAATACGAATGAAGATCTAAGGATTTCACATATAGGCTATAACAGAATCGAAATTCTGTACATATATGCCTATATTTTAATTTATTCCGCAGTATTTTTAGCCCCGCCTTTATTCCATACCATTTATTTTTTTTAAGTATTTTTTTTTCTTATTTTATCTAAGGAATACAATAGTATAATACTGAAAAAAAAATATATTGGGAAAAAAAAATCTCTATAAATAAAGTGGTGCGAAATAAAGGCGGGGCTAAAAATATTCCGGAATAAATTAAAATGTTGGCATCTATATTTGTATATATAAATACATTAAAATAGACTGTTATTTACACATTATCTTTTCAATATATCTGTTTCTTTACATTAACACTCTTTTTTAGAGCTTTTTCTTTTGAGGGCACTCTCTACGCAGCATCCAGCATTAGTCTGCTAACAAGTTAACATCCCATCGCCCCTGATACCTCCTTTCCATTTCTTTGAATGCCTTGATTAAATCAATTTTCTTGTTGTTAAATCAAATCACCAGTTTTTAAGGGAAATAACTGAGACAAAAGTTCAAAAAGTAGAGGTTTAAGCTCACTTCTGTCCAAAATTCCCATTTTCTGTCAAAACTATACGTAATGAAAAATGTTGAAACTTTTTCCTTGAAGCAGTGGCTCAGCGGGGGTCTAGCAATTTTGTGATCAAAGCTGATAGACGCGAGGTTCCGCGTTCGATCCCAGGCCGCTTTCCTTGACCTAGACGTTCGGAGTTTTCCGTGGTTTTCTCTTACACTTACGTAAATTCCGGCTAGGTTCCCTTAGAAACACCCCCAAGGGGGGCACACCGACACAGGTCTAGGACCCTATAGTGTAGTCAATCGGCCTTACTCCCAAAACACCAAACTCCTTTAAGCAGCATTAAAAATTCATCGCCTTAACAAAAAAAAAAAAAAAAAAAAATCCATCACAGATGTATTATTTTTATTCTTGTGCTAATTTATTAATTTATACTGGTAATTAACAGTAAATTTAAATACTACAGAAACCCTAAAAAAAGAAGTTGCCATTATTATTATTATTATTATTATTATTATTATTATCAAGTTAATACGCAACACAGATACTGTACTAAAACTTATTTTGCTCACTGAACTTTTATATAACGTGAATTCTGTGAGTAATAATGCATTAAAACCGATTTTTCTGACTTGTTAATTTTTCATCTAGAAAATTATTGTATACCTAACGCTTTTTTTTAATTTATAATTGAGTGTATCTTAAAATTGTTCGTTTGAGTAACACGAACCTTCTTGGAATTCTGTAACTAGGACGTCGATACACTGCAAAAGATAAAACTGTAAAAATAAGTAAAAAAACTGGCAGCTGGGGGGGCCAATATTTATCCGTCAAGTATACTGGATAAAGCTGTTACAAATTTTGATTTACAGGATTATACTGTTTGATGTACAGGATTTCCCCGTAAAATATATGTCATTGATACAGTTTTAAGTTTTTAAACTGTGCTTTTGATTTACTGTTTCTTCCCGTTGAAATTTACAGGATTTTCTAGTAAAACCTACGGGAATTTTGTCAGTGTTTATTCATTACATAATTATACATAGCTAGAAAAATCTTTGAATTAATTCAAATTAAGTCAAATAAAAAATCTGCTTCCAATCACAAGATTAATGTAATGTTTATTCATAATTAATAGCATAACATTTATACATTACATGTTTATATCCCAAAAATAGTTCAACATAATAAATGAAATAGTTAGTAGACAAAAATATTATGTGAAGATTTTCAAGAAAATTGATACTAAAGAGATAACGGTATAGTTAAAAACATGCTCCTAACAATTCTCTTACTCGATAACAGTGTTATTAAAAAACATTAAAGATGCAATAAATGCTTGATATTTAAAAGAGATCATCATGATTTCTTACACTGATAATTTTTTTACCTTCCAAAAACTCAACTTAACATGTCTGGACACTGAGCATTTAAATAATCAGCGTACTTGAGTACTACATATATAATTTTTTAAACAGTTTTCTGGATGGAAATTTTAACAAATTTCTCGTGTGAGACAGTTTGTTGCATTATTTAAAAAACAGTTCTCATTCTTTTAAATGCAAGATAAACTAAAGTATATTATTCGAATATAAGATTATAGGTGCAGTGATATTTATTTAGAACAAAAAGTTGCGAGTCCATAAGAGGGTTTCTCGGCCCTAGGGAATCCCAATCTCCTATTTTAATACGTGAATAGGTAAAACTCTTTAAATAAAAAATTATGCGAATTAACTCCTAAAGTTCAGTATAACTGTTATGAAATATAACATAACAATTTCAATGTGTAGACCCCTTAAATTTGGTTGTGTGTATTAAGGCCGATTGACTACTGCAATATTTGGCGAGTTTTTCAAAAAGCTATCGCCAGATTATTTGTTTTTATTATTAAATTTATCATGTTGTAACTCTTCTTTTGTAATAATTATAGAGTATTTAAATAAAGTAGTTTTTTTTCCACTTCATATTTTATTAATTGTAGAATTGCTCAAAACTTTGTAGCAAATTTAAATTTGAACATATAAAAAAAAAAAAAAAAAAAATGGCTAGTCTGCTATGATAAATAAAAGTAATTTGCATATAATTTTTGACAAGTTTTCATCAAACCTATTAAAATATTATATCTTAAAAAATAAAATAAAATAAAATAAATATTCAAAGGAAATTATGTGACTTACGAAAAATTTAATTAAAAAAAGTTTATCACCTGCTTACCCATATCTTTTTACTTCTCTTCTTTCTTTCAATCTTTTTTTTTTTTTAATACATTTCGTCCGATTTGTTATTAAGTGAAATAATATTTTAATGAATTTATTATTGGTAAATTTATTTTATTTATCAGTTTTTATGTATGCATATATATTAATATCTTTTCAAGCATTGCACTAGAGGAAATGAACAAGATAAACAAACAAATCTTAAATAATGAAGTAAGCGCCATAAGGTAATATAGTAGTAAGATACTTTGAGAATGCATATATATTTTTACATATAAACATAAAAATATATTTTGCTGATTACAATTGGTTATAACTTCTTTAATTAGCATGATTTCATCTTGGCTTTATTATTTATTTCAATTGTTAAAAATGTGTTTCAACTAACTCAACATTCCGAGGGTAAACATAATAAATTATAAATACATATTTTTCTACAGTATTATATAATAACATACTTCTTCAAAAGCTTCAAAGTTTATGCTCGTTACTATAGAAAAACATCTGCTCTTAAAGCTGGTAGACGATAGGCACTGAGTTCGATCCGAAATCGCACTTGTCGGCCTAACCGTTCGAAGTTTTCCACATTTTTCTCGGAAACTCTTTTATATGTGATAAAATATTTTAACCAAATGATTCTTTCTTGTACTTTAATTAACTTATACAAAAGGTACAGCGTTAGCTAGATTTTGTCCTGTTTAATAAGTGTACAAATTTGCGTAGCTATCAGTTAAGTGATATAGCTTGACCGATTAGAAAAGAAATTATAAACGAAATAGAAAAAAAAAAATAATAATAAAAGAAAGAAAATATTGAAAGCCTAACAATGATCCACCCGCCGTAGTACATTTATTTAATAATTTATTAATATATATGATATTATTTATTATTTATATAAATAGAAATTGTTATTTTTTTGTATTGTTAATTTTAAATAAGTTCTATGAAATACTGTATAATTAAAAAAGAAAAGAAAAAAAAAAAGAAAAGAAAGAAAAGGAACATTTTGCAGTTCATAAAAATAAATAGATAAATACAAGCTTACATAATACTAACTAAATTATGCAATAAAATCAATTGCTAGAGAAAACTTGTTGAGATCAATTTAATCAATTTCATGCCTCTTAAATTAAATGATGAAGTCAAACCAAACATATTAATCAAAAAATTTATATCATCTTAAATTGCAAAATTTAATCCAGTGTGTTTAAAAAAAAAAAAAAAAAATAAATAAAAAAAATAAGTACAACATTGAAAGATTTAAATCTAATAAAAAAAAAAAAAAAAAAAAAAAATGTTGCAACCGACGAGAATAATATCGCAGTGATATTATATCTACATATATATTATCAAATCTTAAATTGGAGTTAATAGATTTAGCTGCAAAGGAACAAAATAAGTTTGATCAGATTATACGAGATTAGAGAAGCGCCTGTGAACTTCGCAAACAATATAAATCACGTCGACAGAACGATAAATGAAAGTACATAAATGTCATTGAGTAGAGTGAGTAATTTCATAGCAACCCTAAACGAATGTCGCTTAGAATTGCTAGCGACAAAAATCATTTCGTTTAATATCCACTTAAGGATTCAATTATGATATTTTCCTCAGTTTCAGGGCCGAAAAATCCCCTTATGGACCCTCATCTTCTATTAATAAGCAAAAAGCTTGTTTATTCCGTCGAAAGTTTTGCGGGCAGATCAGCCGCAAATTCCAGCAAACAAAAAGAAATCTCCTTCAGAAACCGATCCCTGAAAAAAAGAAAAAATATATACAGAATTTTTTAAAAAGACATCAGATATACATTTATAAAAAAGAAAAATATATAAATATTTAATTAGAAATAAATGCAGTATTTAAGTCATTCTGAACAAAATGGCGAAATAAACTGTACGTTTAAATGTTTTAAATCTTTTTATTTTCAATACCTTATTAACGTAGGGACGTATTACTTTTCGGTTTAATTTTTCGATATCGAGTTTCACTCGATTTGTTTTAGTTTTTCGTAATCCCAAAAAATGTGTTTTTTTTTTTTTTTTTTTTTTTTTTTTTTATAGTCAGTAAGCGTGTGTACGTGAGTGTGTGTATGTATATCTTGCCCCTGCCTTCATATTGCCAGAAGGAAAAAAAAAAGTCACAAAACTTTATAATTAAAACAGATCCGATGTACAGATGTCTTTGCTAAGTTTTGATAAAAACCGAATATCAAAACCGAAATTGGAACTCTTAAAATAATTACTCTTAAAAACGTGTTTCACCCCCCCCCCCCCCGTACTTAAAGGAGGGGAAGGGGAACTTTCGAAAAACCCGTTTATAGTGCATGTTGGGAATGCATAAGCAGCACACACATAAAAAATTACCTTTTGAAGATAGGTCATAGCAGAGTTACTCATAGAAACATGTTTGTTGTCCCATCTGCAAGGGGGATAGTGAGGAATTTCAAAAATTATTTTTCTAGTATGTGTCTTGAGTACGCATAAACAATTGATATATCAAAAATCGCTATCCGAGATAATTTGGAGCAGTTACTCTTAAAAACTTGTTTACCCCTCCCCCCACACGCTTGAGGGGGAAATTTCATAAAATCCATTAATAGGGTGTATTGAGAAACATAACCAACCAAAACACACACACACACAAAAAAAAAAAAAAAAAAATCTTACTGAGGTAATTTAAAGCAAAGTTATGTTTTGAAACGTGTTTATTCCTCACCACCCCCGAAGGGGAAAAGGAGGGAATTTTACTAAATCTCGTTACAATGGGTGTTGGATACACGACATAAGCCACACACTAAAGTTTCTGACCTCAGCTCCAATAGATTTCCCCGGGCGAATTTATCGCTAGAAAGGGGGGATCGAACTTTCCCCCTCGTAACTCCTCTCAAAATTGAAAATCATAAAAAACCAAAAATGAGGTTTTGGAAATATCCTCAAGAAGACGTTTTTATCTTTATGCTAATACTGGTAGAGTTCTATTCGAAAATCAGTTTTTTGCTAAATTTGCATCTCCCTTTCTTGAAAATCTAAAATTCCAAAATCGCAGGAATTTATTTTTTTGTACTCAAGTCTAGTGTCCCCATCTTCAATTTCCTCACAGTGAAGTAATTTGGAGTCGAATTATGCTTATAAAGGTGTTTTTGTCTTCTGCCCTCCCAGGGGGAGAACAGGGGGTATTTTGCAAAATCCCGTCTTATTGGGGATAAGAGTCCTAAAAACAACCTGCTAACCAAAATTTGTGACTCCATCTCCTATAGAGTCGCCATGGCTGTGTTGAGTCAGTGAATCAGGGCATGTACTCTTTAATACATATAGATTAAAGCGAAATATATAAGTTCTCTACCCATAAGTATCTTTGATATATCATAATTCCTTTGATAAATTCCATTTCATACGCTTTTTAAATTGACGCTACTTTAAAGCACTGTCGTCGGTAGATAAAGAGTTAAATGTAACACACAATTAGCATTAAAATAGATCTATCATCTGACCGCCGCTCACAGATATATCCGGTCATTTTGCCTTTCTTTTTTCCACAATACACTTATAATACAAAAGAATATAAATATGAACTTGCAGATTATTTTTTTTAAGTTTAAACATTTTAAATAATTTCCATAAGGATTATAATTATGTGCACAGTTAGATTTTTAATCTCAAATTGAAATAAACATCACTTTAGTACACTGAAAAAGATGTGCAGTGAAAACAACATTACAATATTGCCTTTTTCATTGTCGGTGAGGAGGTTAATATTAATATAAATGATATCAAAATAAAGAACTTAATAGAAAACTGTAGTATCTAAGTATAAACTACAAAATATGTCATAACTGTAAAGTATAACGTATATAGTAAAAATTTGTTACTCGATTGTAGGAATGTATAATTGCTAAACTATTCGAATAAGATTTGTTGTACACATTCAAAGCATTTACATATAATAGTGGAATGTATTTTTATTCCACAAAAAGTCTGTATAGTTTGTCTCTACAGAAATATTACTGCCCATGTGCAGAAATACCTTCAAAAATATTCTGTGAAATGAGCTGACATCAAAAACAAACGACTATGGTCTGGTTGGATGGTCAGATATGCTCTTTCCATTTATGCCAACTTCTAGCTAAAAAGTAGAAATCTCCAGCGGGTGATAAACAGTATTGATGACGATTATAGCTAAATGATACTTTTTATTTTATTTTATTTTATTTTACTGTAAAACGGAAACTTTTTTTTTTTTTTAATTTTTAATGGTGTAATTTAATGTAACACTCAGTAAGGAATCTGAACTTTTTTTCTGGCTGGTTTTCAGTTTGAATTGGCTAGAAATGATAGATACCCAGAAACTAATGCCTCTCAAGTATATCTTGAGTTGAGCATGAATATCCTTTGGAAGAGTTTATGTTCCCATTCAAATTATACTTATGGGGGATCATCGAAGCGGGAAAACCATCTCCTTCATGGAGGATAAAAATTGTGCTGGCATGTCTCTTGACCATCCTTAGGATTGTGTCCTAGAACGTAGCGAATTACCCACTATGCAGTACTAGTGCGATGTTGACCAACCAACCAACCTTTGGAAGAGTTATACATATAAGAAGAAACAAAATGTCTGAAAAAAAGATGAATTTAAAATCTTAACAGGAAATGTAACATAGTCATATAAGAAATTATGCATTGCTATTGTGTGATTATATAATATGGATGTCCGAGACGAAAGTTGCTGTAACTGTAGACCTTAAAACTTTCAAATAACTTTGAAATAAATAAAATAATATAATACTAGTCAATGGTTTGTTAGAATCAATATGACTCCAGCGGTGGCTTTGGTTTCTATCGCGTTAGACATCGTGGTCAGACAACAGTTAACTTCGTTTGGTCTGTATGCTGATACACCTTATGCCAACCCGTCTTATGATATTCCTCCAAAGAATTTCCAGAGAAAGTAGAAAACTAAATCTTACATGAACAGACATGTTTGTGAACCCTGTTTGAAGTAAGCCGAAATAAACTTACATGTGGTATGTTTATTTTCAAAAGAGAAAAATTTACATTCATAAATACACATTATTTTTTGTTATTGGAAACTAACTATTTTACTAATAAACACAAATAAACGTTTTGATAAAGTTTTGATTTTTCACCATTTTTCACAAAAGCAATACTTTGTGTGTAAATCTGTAAAGCTTCCGGTAGTTTTGAACCAAGAACATCTCCAAGTTACAGAGTTAAAAGGCAGTGAACATTGTCGATATTCATTAAAGATGTGACATATGAAATTCATGTTGTATTCCTAACGTAACAAAAGTATATCTTTAACAGGGTGTATCCTTTCCATAGATATTTACAAAAACAATAACGAAACATTATGTAGAAAGCATTGACTATTAACACTATCCACCTCTACGTACTTGTTGCATAACTTTCAGTGTTCTTTGCCTATGTTATTACGCAACGGATAAACAGAAGGGTATAGATTTTGAATAATTGTACTCATAATCAATCTTAAAAATTGTTGGAAGGCGTTGAATTGCATAAAGAAAAAGAAAATGCAGCCCTGAAATTTTAACTGCAGCCCTTAATGTATCTGAATATTTTAGAATCGCTCTGTAAATCTGAAGGTTAACCATATCATACAGAAGATAAAATAGATAAAATATTTTTTTAGCATATTAACAATAAATGTCAGTTTCTTTCTGATTTTTATAGTATAAAGTTATTTAAATGGGATTTGTGAAATTGTCTATCTAAAATGGATTTGGAATTTTTTTAGGTGTCTTTGTACAGAAACCAGTTGTAGAGAACCTACTAAAACCATTTTAAACAGGGACCATTCCATAATAAACTTGAATAAAATATATAAATTTTTAAAAATTCGGAAAATATTTAAGGACGATGGGGTCGGGCCGACGGATAGATAGATAGATGGACAACAGGACAGACAGATACATAATCTGAAATCTTATTCACAGTTAAAAAACATTTAGAAAGTGATAAAAACGTGTAATATAAACGCGTAATATAAACGAAAATGCAATTTCCCGAAATTTCAAATAATAGCCCTTAATGTAACTGAATATTTTTGTGCGGACCTGTAAATCTAATGGTAACTATACTATAATGTACGGAAAGCCTTCTTTTGTGCATATTAATAACATATTTTAATTTCATTAAGATTTCTTAATAAAATTTGGTTTATAGAAATTCCTTTCATAGAACACAATGCTTTTAAATACTTTCAGGTGTCCCTGTACACAAACCAGTCCAGTAAAAGTATTCACTCCATTTTAACAAGTAACATCCCATAATGAACTTGAATAAAATATATCAGTTACAGCATGGAAAGACAGACAGACAAACCGAAGTCTTTAGCGCTTTTCAGCCTTGATGGAAAACGTTAATTATATTCAATATATATGCAGAAATATATACATTATTTGCCTAATGGCTTCCATCACATTGTCTTGTATATAAATATACACTCAAATGTACTTAATGTAGTGTAAGAAGATGGACAAATTCTCTCTATATCCCTCTCTTTCTCCATGCTATTCCACATAAATGTACGTATTATTCACAGAATAAAGAATGTAAAATAATTGTTGCTAATATTATGTTTGCCATTAAATTCACGAGAATAAATGATGAAAGAAACGAAGAATCACTATAAGAATTACGCTGAAATGCTATAGCACACTAATCTATTTAATGACGAACAAAAATTTACAATTAATATATACAACGCATTAGTTAAAACTGTTTAGAAAATAACATTAACTGGTGAGCACCGTCTGTGCTAATTTTCATAACTAAAATGAGAAGAACTTAAAATTCTGAGCACTTATGCTCAATCACTTATGATCACGTCTGATCATTCTAACATCTCTCGATGAACGCCCGCTTCTTCTCGTAACTTTCGTTTCAGGGTAACAGCTGTCGCCATTCTGCACCAACTAATAAATGAGAGGCTACGC
Organism: Salticus scenicus; assembly: GCA_963930645.1. NCBI lineage: Eukaryota > Metazoa > Arthropoda > Arachnida > Araneae > Salticidae > Salticus > Salticus scenicus. The sequence continues at coordinate 44,594,688 of OZ005652.1, read as the reverse complement.
TAAAGTGTATTCTCTGGAAGTGGGAAAGTCGAATTCCTTACATAAATGTTGTAATTTTTTTTTCTCTGGATCCGTCGATCCTCCCGCTTAGTACAACAAATATTTCAAAAATTTAAATTCCTGCTAGATTCAAATATTTCTGTTCAATTCCAGCAGAATCTACAGGAAGGAAAATCATGCGTCTCTAATAAAATTACGGGAATTGCATGCTTAGAAAAAGAAAAATGAATATATATATATATATATATAACAAATCATGCCATATAAATTTTTAAAATAAAATATATACTTACATCTTTGCATTCTAATCCGGAATCACACGGTGGAAACAGACACGAGTCAGAAGTGGCACCTCGATTATCACCATTACATGCTTCCCCTGAGGTAAGAATTGTACATTATTTATAGACATCAACACTTTTCAATATTGTAAGATATAGTTTTAATAAAAAGAAATATTCAAGGAAAGTATACTAATAGCAATTGTTTACCACTTAAAAAAGCGAAACCCATTTGGTACAGAGGAAATCTTACAATCGTTACGCAGTGAAAGCGACATAGGTGAAGAATTTTATACTTATATTTTTCTGTAACATTGAGGCCTCTTTATGTACTGAATTTGAAGCAATCCTAATACTACCCATGCTTTTGAACATAAAACATGCAAAAATGATCGAAACATCTTTGATTTTACGCGTGTTATCGTGTTTTTAGTAAAACACTTGACGAATTATTGTGATATTTCAAAAGTAAAAATAACTTGTTATGCCTTTTACATTTCATCAAAGATTTTGCTCAATGGCAGAAAGGAGACCATTAACAAATTAAAGAAAAATATTGTTTCTGACCATCTTGAAAACAGAATGCCTCAAATAAGTTGTAATTATAGCATATGATTCAAATTATTAATTGCGCATATGATGCAATTGTTCCTATCATAGTCCGAACGTTTATCGTATTACGATTAATTCGTTCAAAATATGTGTAATACTTCTAACGAATGTGCTTCATTTCTAGCTCAATCAAAACCATCCTATAAATAGAATGCCTCAAATAAGTTGTAATTATAGTATATGATTCTAACGCATATGATGCAATCGTTCCTATCATAGACGAACTTTTATCGTATTACGATTAATTCATTCAAAATACAAATATGTGTAATACTTCAAACGAATGTGCTTCATTTCTAGCTCAATCAAAACCATCCTATAAATAGAATGCCTCAAATAAGTTGTAATTATAGCATATGATTCTAACGCATATGATGCAATCGTTCCTATCATAGACGAACGTTTATCGTATTACGATTAATTCATTCAAAATACAAATATGTGTAATACTTCTAATGAATGTATTTCATTTTTAGGTCAATCAAAACCATCCTATAAATAGAATGCTTGAAATAAGTTGTAATTATAGATTATGATTTCTATCGTTCATTGTGCATATGATCCGATCGATCCTATCATGATCCGTACGTTTATAATATTACCATTGGTTGATTCAAAATACAAAATTGAATAAAACCTCTGATGCATTTGCTTCATTTTCAGAGCAACTGAAATTCAAATCCTTCTACCTAATTCTATAAATATGTCTTTCTCAATTTCACGGTATTTAATTGGGATTTTACGGAAGCAACTCTAAATATTTGGTTAATGAAATATGCAAAAGATATTTTGTTAGCGTCTGCGCATGCGCAGTTAAACACTTTCTAATACAAAGTCTCATATTTCTTTAATTATTTAATATGTTTAGTTTCTGATTGTAGTACTATGTTGTTACTGCGATACGTCACATTTTCTAAGAAATATATTCAATTAGTTTTAAAACTCTTCATGCTATAAATAAAGAACGTACCAAATATTCCGGTTTTTATAAGAAAATTTTTATATCTCCACCAATTTAAGTCGTATTCTAACTGAAATCGATGCATGTTGAAGAAAACTAATTTACCAATTTTAAAATGTCAGCGCATGTATGACATTGTAGTTGATTAAATATTTTTTTCTATAAAATTTCTAATTTTGTTGTATTTTTCTGACAGTGTTTCCAGATTTTGTGACTTTTTTTATTCAGTATCCATCACTAAATTTTAAATGTAACGGTTGTCTAATTTCAAGATTAATCATCTATTATGTATATCAAATATCATTTCTTAAAATTATTGGTGGCTATTGAATAAAAAAAAAAGTAGCAAAATCAGGCAAACTGTTTGCTCCTAACTCTAAAACCAATCATAAATTTTAAATCGATTATACATCAAATTTTAGATTGCGTACTTGCCTAAACCCCAACCAATTATCATACTACTCTGTTCAGCCATTTTTACGCAAAGATATTGCATCTCCCCCCCCCCCCATTCTGCTGCTTTCATTAACAGATGCATTATTGCACATCCTGAAAAGTATTTTGCTTACATCTTTAAATCTAGAAAAAACAAAATCAGTGTTTGATAGACACAGTCAACAGTCAAATTATTTAAGCGCTAGTAATAATTCCTATGTCCACTTAATACTATTTTGTTAAGTAAATATTCGTCAAATCATGATATTCGTCTTATGCGGTTTATACATACACACACACACAAAATAAATAAATAAAAATAAATAAATAAATAAATAAATAAGTTGATGATAAAAATTAGCCATAAAACTATGATATATGAAGAATGCAGATGTGTGCTTCAATAAATTTGATGCCAACTGTATTATTTTAAGGTGGGTACAGGTCTAATGTCCTGACACCATACTCGCCAACATTCTAATAAATATTCTGTAGTATTATTGGCCGCGTCTTTTTTTTTTTTTTCACACCAGTATTTTTTTATAGTATTTTTCTTCTTATTTAATCGTAATTACGCTTAGAGAATATTATTCTAATAATTTATTAGTTTGAAAAAAAGGGCGGGACTAACAATACTACGGAATATTAATTGTGATGTTGGCAAGTATGTGACACTTTTCATTTAATCCGTCAAGAGAAATAAACAATGAATAGTTGGAATGAAACTATGAAAATACACTTGCCTTCTTGAGCTGGTTTTCTGCACTCTGAGTTTTCTAAAGCTAGTTGTGTGTAACAGGGATAAGGTGCAACGCAGTATTCGCCTTCTGGACATTTATTCTTTACGTCAAGTTGAGTTGCACATGATAAGTTCTAAAATATATATATATATATATATATTATTATTATTATTATTATTATTATTATTATTTTATATATATATATATATGTCAAAAAAAAAAAAAAAAAAAAAAAAAAGTTGATTTCGTTCTTTTTTCTTTAAAAACAAACTTTGCGGAAAAAAGTTTGTCTGCCAATTAGTGAAACGCATAATTTTTATTCTGGTGTTGGATTTTTGCAAAAAGTTTTCATTGTTTGCCACTCTGTTAAAACAAGCATAAGATTAAAACTGCGTTATCGGCCGTACGATACTTGCTAATATTTCCAATTTTTAAATTGGGTTTCACAATAGAACGTTTTGATAGAAATAGTTCATATTTATTTTACACGGTTAAACAAAGTGAAATTTACTATAGAAAGTTTCTGTTTTAAAGTCTCCAACCTAAATCAAAGACTTGGCAAGTATGTGTAGGATAATTATCGTACAATTGGTAACCCTGGATTAAAATGCTGATACAAATAATTATCCAAAGAATGTTTCAATATATGCCCCCCACCACCCAAAAAATTATGTTATTTTAAATTTTTAGCACCATTGACACAGAATGTCACCCGGCGGATTTATTTTATCCCCTAATATAATTGGGATTCAGTTATTTCATTTTCCGTAGGTTGTAATAAGTACACATAGTACGTTTCACGAAGCGAAATGGAACTGTTTCTCATTTTGAACAGTATTAGTTCCCTATCATAGGTATGGGGAACTTGTAATCGTGAAAATTTTCGACCCCGGTTTTTTGACTTTTTTACACGTTTTCAGGTGTGAGGAATCCGAAAATGACAAAATTTGTATGGTGTCTGTCTGTAGGGTCTGGTAGTCTGTTAGTCCGTTACTTTGTTAGTCTGTGTACACGATATCTCAAGAACAAATTGTCGCAGAGAAGTCAGATCAGTTCTAAAATATTACTTTCAACACTAGCAAGAACCCTATTAATTTGCAACATTCGAATTAAAGAACTTCAGCAGTTATATGATGGGGAACTGAGAAGAGTCCACCTATACCAACTAGGTTTTTGTTGCGAACGTGGTTAAAACAATTGAAACGATTTCTGGAAAATTAGAAATCCAGCTAGATCATTTTCTCTTGGGCGATAATGTAGATAAGACAAGGTTCATTAAAGTAAATTAAGCTGTTCTCGAGATCATCTAGACATGCAATTTTTTGATTATGTAATATGTTACATTATTTATCAAACTTTACTGAGAACTGTGATTCACTTAATTTACAGTTCATTAAAAAAAAAAAAAAAACTATGAAGCATAACATTTTTTGAATATTAACTTCTATCAAGGAAAAGTAACACCTCTTTAATCTACTATAAAGCAGTGCTATATCAACGATACTATTTTTTTTAATATATTCCAGGCAAAAAGCATTACACTGTAAAAAAAAAATATCCTACTTGCTGCCAGAAATTCTCTGTAATTTGAGAAAATGCGTTCTGAAAACGTAATTATTTCGTAAATTACGAATATTTTCTCAAATTACAGAGAATTTCTGGCAGCAAATGGGACATATTTTTTACAGTGTACAGTCAGTCAGTGTACAGTGATATTTCAAAACTCTCATTTTTTTATTATTATTATTATTATTATTATAAAGAATTGAAAACGTTTTGGGTCAAACAGACCCGAAGAGAACAAGTCTTTACATATGTATCAGTTTCCTCTACCATTAAAAAAAAAAAAAGCTTTTAGTTATGTAATTTGTTAGGCCAACTTTATGTATTCGGAGCACATTGCCTCCAAAATGTGCATATAATATGCATAATGGTAGGTAATGGAAGTCGTGTGCTGTTACATATAATTATATATATTTATATAATATATATATATATATAAGAATTAGTTTAGAAATATCTATGATAGATTATTTAATATTGTGTAATTTTGTTTTAATAAAAAAAAAAAAATCAGATTTACACAAAAATAAATATTTACTTGACGATCTGGACAGTCATCTTCATAACATGGACGTTGAATTTTGCTCTAAAAATACATTTAAATATTTATTGTTAACGTTAGAAAGGTAAAATCCAATTAATTAAAAATGTAAATGACAATAAAACAACCTTTGATTATATTTAAAGTGAAAACTGAAAATTAAACAATTATTATATATTTTTTTTTTCAAGTTTTATGAGGACTGCTCTAAAACGGATGATAAGTGCCGATTAATCTGGCTGAAATATGGATTGTACTTTAGAATGTTACATAAATATGTCTAAACCACTTGCTTTTATTTATTTAATCCCATTTAAACTTAATCCCATTTCTCTTATTTATTTCTACGAAAATTAGTTGTTGTTGTGTATGACAAAGTGCAGAAGTGATAAAAATAGAAATAAATTAGTAACAAAAAAAGGGAGATAAAAATTAAATATTGCCAAAAGCGTGAATCACAGCCTTGGAAATGTCTATGGCTCCTTCTGTGTATAAAATGTCCATGTTGCAGTCATTGTCTATCTTGAAGAGGGCACCAGCAATGGAAGGGCAGCTAAAAAGGTGTTTGGGATCCAGTTGCGTGCCTGGATTCCACATATGTTCTGGAACCACCGGGCAGGATCTTTATGCCCTTAAAGTGCATTATCCTTAGTCTTGTTATGGTTGTTGTCATTTTTCTGCCGTAATTTAATTCTGGTAGAGAGAATTTTTTTCTTTCTTTTTGAGCAGAGCTTCCTTTTTGCGCTGCATCAAAAACTGCAGTATATAGAGTTACAGGCTCAAGTGTTCTGGTTTCATTGGCATGGAAATCGGCCACCTCATTCCCTTCGATATCAACATGGGCAGGAATCCACTAAAGGGTACATGATTTGCACATATCTCCAATGGAGAGCAGATTAAAACTAGTGGCAAGAATAAATGAATTTTAATGCTAAAACATGAAAAAAAAAAAAAAAAAAATAATAATCAAGAGATAACTGTAGCCTGTAAAACACAAAATTTAATCTGTTAAAATCTAATCTATTATATGTTCATATGTAATGAAATTATGTAATTATATTTTCTTTGTAGCAATTAGCACACTAATCCAAAATCAATATTAGCGGGGAGTTACCCGCGCAGTAAAAAATTAAATTGTGGTGACATGTCATCGAATCACCCCTGGGGGTGAATTCTTGACCGTCGCCATTTACCCATAGCACAGCAATAATGTGACGTAAAATCCAAAAGTACCAAACAATATTTTGTATAAACCTTTTTAGTCATACTTTATGGAAGTTTTTATTATTACTTTTTTGTGCCCTATATATATATTTTAACGTTTGTACCATGTTATAAATAGAAATTTTAGGTATTTTTTGAAGCAATTTAGTTCATTACTGATATTGTCTTTAAATAGTTTCCATATACAGAGTGATTGTAATTGAACTTGGCATATTCAGTGCACTCTGTAGCTGAAACTAAAAAGCATATTGAGTCGAAAATTAACATACAGACAATTAAAAGGATGCGCTCAAAAAAGCAAAAAAACTATTCTGGAAGAAAAGAAAATTAAAAAAAAAAATATCTGCTATGATTATAAAAATATGAATAAACCATACTTTTCAGCATATCATACTATTTATGAAATATCTTTACATTCCGACGTTTCGGTTAATATTCAATTTTCAACCATCTTCAGTGAATTGATGTACATAAACTGTAAACGTAAATCAAATCAAGCCATTCTTGGATATTACAAACACTATTCATAAAGATTTTGAATAGTGTTTGTAATATCCAAGAATGACTTGATTTGATTTATGTATATAGTTTATGTACATCATTTTCCTGAAGATGGTTAAAAATTGAATATTAACCGAAACGTCGGAATATAAAGATATTTTAGGAATGTAAAGGTATTTTATAAATAGTATGATATGCTGAAAAGTATGGTTTATTCATATTTTCATAATTTAATTAATAGCATTTATGAGTGGAATATATTTCTTTATTAATGTGCTATGAGTTCAATACTTCAAAATACAAAAAAGCTACAAATTTCAATAAAGGCATATTTATTTATTACAGACACTTTGTTATTTTTTAGCGAATTTTTAGCGGTGTACAGCATATTGTTCAATGTGGGCCTTATTATTTATTTATGTGCAACCGACGAACCGTGTAAGATCCGCAACTGATCACTAGTGATCTGCCGCACATTGTCCTTTACATCAGCCAAATTTTAGTAAAACAGTTCCAAGATTACCTCCATTTTCTAGTAAATTAACAGCCATCGTACCTGAAGGAATGCTTCTCACTTAATCTCCTCCATTTACATAGTTGCCAACATTTTAATTTATTCCGGAGCATTTTTAGCCCCGCCTCTGTTTCGCACCATTTTATTTTTAGAGTATTTTTCTCCAGTATATAACTACAATGAAATAAGAAAAAGTTACTTTTTTTTTAAAATTGGTAAGCAATAAAAGCGAGGATAAAAATGCTCCGGAATAAAATAAAATATTGGAAACTCTGCATTTATACCCAGAACGTACGCTGAATCTATCTGCTTTTGAAAAAAGCATATGGATTCAGAGGACTCAGTGCTTCAAAATGTAAAAATGGCAGTTTTAATTATTGTAATATTTAAAAAGTTAAAATACGCCCCAGTTATTTATTACATATCATATCAAAGATTTTGACTGCCATGTGTAATTACGATCACACTGTATTATGGCAATTATAATACTTTCTGAGATGAGAAATTTCAAATTTTTTGCCATCACCATTTTTATACTATAATCTTTATTCTATTTAATTATGACACGCAAACTATAAAAATATTGTAAAGGTTTCAGTATAAAAGTATTGGTAGAGTAAAAGGAGGAAATTTATCTTCTCTAAGTGTGTCCTGATAAAAAGGGCGGAGACTTCTATAGATATAGTAATTAATATAGATCTATCATCCCCATGTTAACGTGCAAAGATTTTTTATGCCGAAAAAGTTTTTTGGCATCAGCCATGAGAGAGTATAAAACTCGGAAACAATAATCGAATAGAATGTTGATATATTTTGAAAATGCCGAAATACTGCGCGGCTTTTAATTGTACAAATACATTTATGAAATGAAGTGGAATAAGTTTTCATAAGTAAGTTAAATTTAACTAATTTAGGAAAAATATCATTTTTTATAACCAGTTGCTTTGTTATTATTATGGTTTAAAAACTGTTTTGATTTTTAATGGAATACCTTTTTTAAAATTTTAATATATTTTTTAAGTTTTTATATTAGTAAGTATTATCGAATTTTCAAAATTTTTTTAAATGTTGTTAGCAGCAGCAGAGGTAAAGCCAGCTTGTTTTAATATATTATAACTAGTATTACCACGAGACTTTCTTCTATATATAATCCTATACAAATTTACGCAATACAAATTATTTATTAAGTTATAATTTATTAAAGATATTTTCCATGATGAATGCAGACGATTTTTTTTCTTAAAGTAGTATAATAATAAATTCTGAAAAAAATCATTTCTGTGCAGACATGAAAAGATATACAGTCGAACCTCGTTAACGTTAATCTCAAGGGGGATCAAAAATCTGCTCATGTTATCAGTAGTTCATGCTGTCAGTAACTGATCGTCATATAACTAAAGTAATCTTCATTTTGACGGGGATTGTGGTAACAGTTCATGCGAAAAGTAATTCACGTTAACAGTGTTCACGTTAACGAGGTTCGACTGTATAACGTATATATGTCTCTCTCTCTATATATATATAACATTAAAAATAAAAGAAATCGATAGCTTCGTTTTAAATTAATGCAGATCTATCGTTCAACCATTCGTTTAAGAAATATTGACGAATTCTTTCTAAAATATCCACATTGAAAATTTACACAGGCCCCGGGGGAAGGGCACTTCCCTCCCAGGAGGAAAGCAATGCTCCTACATGCACACATTTTTTTTTTTTTTTTTTTTTCAAGTTTATTACTACTATTATCAATAATTCACATAAATTTTACATTCATGCGTTAAAAATAACTCACATTATGTACATTTATATGAAATTTTGTCCTATACTGTCATGTTAAGTACTTAGAAAAAAAAATAGGATGACAGCACCATATGTTGAGCGATTGATTCCCAAATCTAATCAGCATCGGTTTAGGTTAAGGTCCAACTGAATGCAAGTTTGGTAGAAATTCTGAAGATGAAGATATGTCCAATCGTTTTAGCTCTCTAAAAAAACACTTAACCCCAAAATTTAATCAAAACCATTACATTTATTTCCGAGTAAACCTAATTTCTATTATATGTTGCGATTGGCAGTTAAAGGGTTAAAGCAAAATTTCCTGAAGATGAGAATATGTGCAATTGTTTTAGCTCTCTAAAAAAAACCAAAAAACCAAAAAAAAAAAAAAAAAAAAAAAAAAACTTAACCCCAAAATTTAATCAAAATCGTCACATTCACTTCCGAGTAAACCCATTTTATGCTATAAATTGCGACTGACCGTTAAAGGGTTAACGCGATTTTTCCTGAAGATGACGATATGTCCATTCGTTTTAGCTCTCTAAAGAACACTTTTAGAAAACACTCTAAAGAACACCCCAAACTTTTATAAAAATCGTTATATCCATTTCCGAGTAAACCTAATCTCTATTGTATGTTGCGACTGGCCGGTAAAGGATTAACGCGAATTTTCTTGAAGATGAGGATATGTCCAAGAGTTTTAGTTCTGTAAAAAAAAAAAAAAAAAAAGACACTTAACTTTAGACTTTAATGAAAATCGTTATATCCATTTCTGAGTAAACTCAATTTCTACTACATATTGCAATTGGCAGTTAAAGGGTTAACACTAATTTTCTTGAAGCTAAGGATGTTCCAATTGTTTTAGGTCTCTAAAAGGCACTTATCCCAAATTTTTATTAATATCGTTATAATCTTTTCCGAGTAAACATAAATTTCTACTTTATATTGCGATTGGCAGTTAAAGGGTTAACTCGAATTTCTCAAACGATAAGGCTAAGTCCAATCGTTTTTTTGACCAAAAAAAACTCCTAAACAGACCGTAGATGGAATCTAACTTTCTTTAAATGCCGTTATTCCATACAAAAAAAAAAAAAAAAAAAAAAAAGAAGAAGAAGAAAAGAGAGAAAGAAAAATGAGTATCTGGAGTTTTTTCATTCATCTTTAGTACATAAATTATTCATAAATTTTATTTGCTAAGTTATCTGCGTGTATTCCCGTGTATATCCACTCGGGGAAAGGCATTCATAAGAGAGTAAAATGCCCGTCTTTCCCCGAGTAAAAAAGGTATCACTTTTTCGCCCTGGCTGATCAATCTATGTCTTATTACTATATCTATAGAGACTTCAAGCTCGGTACTTCCAGGGGTCATACTCTCCGCCCCTTTTTCAGGACACTCTCAGATATGAGAAATTTCCACCTTTTTTGACACCACTAACTTTATACAGAAATATTTGTGGGTATATAAGTATTGTGCCATGATTATACGGGGTAGTAATTATTGCATAAAAATAGTGGTAGCAATAAATTAAAAATCTTTTTATTCCTGAGAATGTCCTGAAAAATAGGCGGAGAGTACGACCTCTGCACTTCTTGATTAATACAATTTTTACGATATCTTGCTAAGGATTTCATTAAATTCTGGCTGCAGAAGACACTTTGAAGCCTTAAAGCATAAAAAGACAAATCATACAAGCATTCAAACGTAAAATTAGATTATTGCTTCTAGGATTTATTTATAATTTAAATATTTATTTTAACAATTCGATTCAAAAGTTACTATGTGTTTAAAAAATTATGTATTTTATTTATAAATTTAATTCTTCTTCTTCTTCTTTTTTTTTTCAATAACGTTTAATATAGTATATTTGATAAACTATACTACAAGATAATTTGAGATCAGCTGTTCATTTGGAAGTGACTAGAAATAGTACATAAATAAAAAGAAAATTATTAAACAAAAGAAAAGGATATTTCTCATCAACAGTTTTGAGAAAGCAAGATAGTGGTAGAACTAAAAAACTCCCATTAATCGAAACACCATTAAGTCCATTATTACATGTACTATGATATTTTACAAAGTATTCCCTTGAAAACAAAGAAGCTCTTTCTAATTTCCAGTAATAGTTTTAGACTAACTTCAAGTTTACATCATTAAAATATTTTGTCATGGTCTTGGCTTAAAGGCAATTAGACCAAAGTTAAAGAATATCACGTTTTTTACTTATATTATTTTATGCTAGGAACCTTCAGCTACCAGTTGACATCCCTAACAACACACTTCTCCATAACCCATCCTGAAGATGTCCATAGGATGTCTGTAGATATCCTTTTCATCCAGAGGACATCCTCAGGATTTCATTTAGAGAAGATGTGCTGTTAGAGATGTGACGTCTGATTATTAATATTCCGTAGTATTGATAGCTCCGTCTTCTTTTTTCTACCAGTATCTTTTTAGAGTATTTTTCTTCTTATTTAATCTTAATTGCTTTTGGAGAATATTTCTCTAAAATATTTCCTGGTGTGAAAAAAAATGGCGGGACTAAAAATACTACGGAATATTAACCCGTTAGTAGTCGCTATCGACAGCGCCATCTATTACAGATTGCGAACTTTTTATTTAACTGTCACCAATAATTTTAAGAAGTGATGTGATCGACGTTAAATCGATTTTATTCGTGTTTTATGTATATCAAATGCCACTTCTAAAATTTTTTGGTGGCTTCTGAATAAAAAAATCTGGTAAAACTGAAGGATGGGCGGCAAATCGACCAACTAGCGACTACTAACGGGTTAATTAAGATGTTGGCAAGTATGCTGTAGGTATCTCATATTCAGTGGAGTCCGTAGCGCTCTGAACACAATGTGTATTTTAAATTTCCTGGTCATGACAAACCTTAAAAGACGCATCGGGCACAATTAAAATCCTAATTAAGCAAATTACATCTGGCAGGTGCCTTTCCTCTTTGGAGGCACTTGCACCCTGCTCACGTCTCAGAAACATATGACCGTGTAAACTCATGCTTGCTGGCTTCCAAGACACAATATATTGCACGTATCACTGAGCTTACTTACTATTTCACTACCTGAAACTAAAATATTATAAGTAAAAATAAATTCTTAGGTTGTCTAAAGATTAAGTTCTAAATATCTTAATATACATGTGTGTGTGTGTGTGTGTGTGTGTGTGTAACCTTTTTTTTTTTTTTTTTAACTTTGCTGCAAATTCCTTTTTTTTTTTTTTTTACATTTCTTTCGTTCTTGTGAATGTGTATTGGTTCTTAAACACGGCATCATTCAGTCTCTGCATTGTATACTGTTGAAAATGTAAAATAACCCAAAATCAAAATTGAAAATTAAAAATTACATTTCATAAAAGGTCACACATTGTAAGTCCCAGGTCATCTCTTCCAAATCAAAAAATGTGATGATAAACTAACATACAAACAGGCACGTTTCATTATTAAAAAATATTATTTTTGTATAGAAAATATGGTATATTGTACGATATTAAGCTTAGACATCATAAAAAAAAAAATAAAAAAAAAAGGAAAGAAAAGGGAAAAAAAAAAAAATCTTTTAAAAATAATTTATATTTTCATAATCTCATACAGATAAATTTGTTATTTCTTCATAAAATTTATTTATTTATTTAATTTATTTATTATTGTACACTTAGTTTCATAATATGCAGTTCGAAATTTCACATTACTAATAAAATAGATAATATTTTAATAATATATCGGTAAGTTACCTTATCTACATCGTCAGAACATTCATCAAAGAAAATACACGTCAAAGATCCATTTGACTAGAAAGAAAATACTTGCTGGTTAAAAACATTAATATTATACAGAAAGAAACTAAAATACATATATAACTTTGTAAGGTAGGAGGCAGTTTCGCAAAGTACGAGTCGTGAAACTATTTTCAGGGTTTTACTTTCCTACTAAAGTATTCTAATAAAAGGTTAGTATTTAAAAAAAAACTTGCGTATTTTACGAGATTCGCCAAGGGAGTTTCAGTACAAGCGCGGTTAAAGGGAAATATGCAAATTAGCAAAACCTATAAAAAGAATGAAGGTATCGTGCTCGGAGAAATGCAGGTGGGTGAGGGGTGAAGTAGGTAGTGAAGTGGCTTCTGCCAGGAAGCATAATTCTGACCACGAGTGCACCTAGGATAACTAGCTGTTCGAGAGCTCATCGAGCTAGTAGTCATGTTTTTTTCAAGAGTGGTAATATAGTATCGTTTATTGATTTATGTTATGATAGTCAAGTTACATTCTTGCTAGCAAGTAAAAGTATTTAGTATCTATAATTTTACGAGGACGTTTGAGCAAATAAATGATTTCAAAAGGTCGTTTAATGGTGTAGTCCCATGCTCACTTGATTTGAAATTTAATTAAATATAATATTCAGTTTTACGTTTGTCTCTGTTATTTACTTTCTCTCACTACTTTATTAAGTATGACGTTGGAAGACAAGAAGACGTCTTTAACACTTTTAAAATTTATTTTATTAATTTTTTAAGCACAACTTTTCAGATTTAAAAAATGATGTTTTAAAAATTCTTTAAACATCATTTTACTCGCTAAACAAAGTTTTCTTTGTTAACTTTTATAAAATTTCTCAAAGTGTTAAAGTGCGACTACATTAGACGTGCTTACCCTACACTGTTAAAAATTGTGTATAATACTAAACAGCAACATTGAGGCAGAATACCATGTAGAGAAATATCACAACCATAAAGAGAAATGTTACCAACTGTACCTGTGTAACCGCTGCATAACGTGTAAGATTACGCAGTTGCAGCTGGTAACATTTCTCTATATAGTTGTGGCAAATAGGCTGTCTCAATATTGCTGTGTAAGGTAGCAAATACGTTTTTACAGAGTAGTAGAGGACACTAAATGCTTGGAGTGCTGTCATATTGACAGATTGGGATTTAGAAGCATGAGACCATGTCGCATTATTTTATCACTTTTTTTTAACTCTGTCGCAAGGATTTCCACACCTATTTGTACGCTGGACTCATGTAGTCAGCACATAGTCTGTGGCAAACATGGTAGCACGAAACATTGCTGAACAGTGTCGAAGTATAAAGTTCATAAATTCATATTTACAATAATAAATTTAACACGAAACCAGCCGGTATAATACGGTCATCTACAATGCAGCGATGATTTGTAAACATTGCTATATTTTAAAGATATTACAGAGTATGCATACTGCTTAATAAGTACCAAAAATTCGAATTGTTTTTACAGAAATGTGAAAGAATCTATGACATAATTTAGGATTATTTTTTCACTAGGCAATTAAAGCAAGGGTCAATAGATTTTCCTCTTTCAATTTTGTAAATAACTTTAATGGTTACATTAGTATTACACCTAGATGAGGCAAATAAAATTTGTTAAATAAAACAGGATTTAGTAGCTATCTGAGGCACTTCAAAAGCAGTCTCTTCCTCTGGCACGGGAAGTTCATAAAAATTATATATAACATCAAATATTAAGGTGTGACTTTTTATATAAAAATTATTTTGTAAACGTAGTTCGTTTTAATATGTTTTTAAAATACATAAATAAAAATTTTCATTATTTAAATCAATCAGTCATGTAATTTGACAGAAGGCTTTAATTGTTCCATTTTCACATGCTATGAGTATTTAAATACACACTGGTGTTGAAAAATAAAGCAACAACCTTTTTTCTCGTTTTCGTTTTTTGCGCATAATTTTTAAACAAATAAACATATAAACACAACATTTGTATGACATATTTGTTATTATGTCATTAATTAAATTGCTCTAAACTACAGTTCAAATAACACACGATCACGAATCCCTCTTTCTCTACCTGAAAATTTGTTTTACACCACATGTCTTGAAGACAATATTTTTATGTATCTTTTCTAGTATATTTTAAAACATTCTACGGTTCATAGCTGAGATGTTAAACTTGAAATGAAGTGCTGTAAGACAAGAAGATTGTTTTTTTTATTCACGGGTTATTTATCGATTGTTCCTGGTATTGCGGATTTCATTTAAATAGCACAAGGCCAATTTCATCCTTATAAACTTTAGCGCAAGAATCACCTTTGCACCGGTACATATGTAATGGGTAATTATTAAACACTTTACAGATTAATGCGTTTCATCTATTAAATAAAAGCCAAAAATGAAGAAATTAGTATGTGTTTAGATAAGATAACCAGGTATGTAACCAGATAACATACTTACTGGATTAGGCACGCATTTGTACTCAAATCCTTGAAGATCGCAAGATTGTATTAAATCAGGATCCTGAAATAGAAAAACTTCTAAATTAAGCTTATTAATTATTAATATAAAGCATAAACGCATTTGAAGTCATAAACAACTACAATATATACTTTTTTATGTTAAACTTTTAAGTAATAAAAAATCTCTCGACAACAGATAATTATTAAGGTTAACTTTACATAACAACTTGAGGCCATAAATTTTTTGAGATTCAAATATAAATAAACTATTCTCTGAACATTAGTAAACATATTTTTACTTTCTCTTATTCATATATGGCAAAGAAAATATTGTTTTTAGTTCAATTTTCCGCAACTGAGTTTTTACTGACATTACAATTATAATGTTGTTTGTGTGAATCCGAAAATTTTTTTTTCAAAGTTAGTCTACGCATGTATGTGTATGTGTGTGTATGGGGGGGGGGGGAGATTACGAAAATACAGACGATTTCCTTATTAGAGAAGTAGTATGAAATTAAATATTCAAAACATTTATTCTCAATATTACATTAAAAAAAAAAAATCGATAACTTTATTTTAGATTATCGCAGATCGAGGGTTCAACCATTCGTTTTAAAGGTATTGGCGAGCTCTTTTGAAAGATACCCATCATGAAAATTTACTCCCTACGAGGGGGGACTTCCCTCCGGAGGGGAGTATGCGAGGCTCCTACATACACATTTTTTTTTTCCCAGTTGACTATCTCTATTACAAAAAATATATATTCGTTTCGTTTGGTTTAGTGCAGTCTACAAATGTTAAACTCTACTTACCTGCAATTTCCCCACAGGTGTAATGTATTTGAATACTTTTGAATGTCGCTGTACGCGAATCATTTGCTTCATCTCATCGAAAAGCTTACTGTAATATCCCTATATGATACGCATTTAGAATACCGAGTTTGAAATTTCTGCTACTATTTCTTCTTGAGATATGTTGATTATAGACACACAGACATCCACACAGACAGACACATAGACCATTCGCTAAAAACATGGTTTTCGTATTCAGGAGACCTCAGGACATGTAAATATAACAAAAACTCACGTTCGAAAATTTTATTCTATAACAATACTTTCTCGACCCTATGGATAAGAGAAAGTAAAATGTACACTTAGCAATTATTTCTTACATTAAACCATAGTTATCAAAAGAGATAAAAAAAAAAAAAAAGACATGAAGAGGAAGCTAAGTTCAGTGAATGGATAAAAACGAAAGCGTGTCTAGATGAGCCTGAAAAATATAAAGAAGACGAAACATTAGCGAAAATAGTGAAAACAGAAATTTAAATAAATTATGAAGCAATTATTTTGAGAAGAAATATGTTTTAAAGGGAAAAAAAAAACAGAAATGGAAGTTATTTCCACGCTTTTATTAACTCGTTTTCTTGTTTGTTTGTCCAGTGTAAATCTTGCAATCGATTTTTAACTAACTTCCCGACTAGCTAGACATTTGAAACTCTCAGTATAGCTCAGAATAACACTTTAGAATAACACAATGACAATGCATTCTTTTAATGCTCTTATTCAAATAATAAATGTTAGAAAATTACTTATAATTATTCTCTTTATTACGCATTTGATCATTTTAAAAACGTAGAATATAAAAGTTCTGTTTTTTTTTTGTTTTTTTTTAATCTTGTATGGTAAAGACACCAGTGCTCGTCACCCCTAAAATCTGCACCAGTAGTCGTCACCCTCTTAAAAGAAGTGTTAAAATAACCGTTTTATAACCTGTATGGATTTGAATCTACCCGCATAAGATTCTCCAAAGCCTTCTGCTTCTTATGACATAAAAAGTTCGATTTCAACTATTGGGGAAGAGTAGGGGAATCAAAATAAGGGAAGTATACGTTAAATTACAATTGAATTGAGCCAGCGTAAAGCAAATGATTAAGAGAATAGATATGCATTTCTTGATATATTTTGTTGTTCGCTGCTTTTGACATTGCTCATAAAGCATTGTATGTAATGCTTATGAAATGCAGAATACGATTTATGTGCAACTTTTTAAAATTTGACATAATATAAAGGTTTTTAAGGTATGACGACTACTGGTGCATATTTTGCACGTTTTACCAGTGCTCGTCACCCCTGACGAACACTGGTGTTTTAACATTTTTAATAACTGGGTAACATTTTTGATGAAAAACACTATATTTTCGTTTAGAATTATGTTGGTATAATTTTTACTTTAATTTGACTATCGGCACCAGTAGTCGTCAGGGGTATTCGTAAATGTAAACAAATGTATTTTAACCTCAAGATCGTGAACTTTATTGCACTTGTAACTCTTGTATAGCTTGTTTAAATAAAAACAGTCATGGTACCTTTAATTTACTATGACTGACTTTAAACCACCTAAAATTTTCCATATTATTTTGCTGGAAAAATTAAACAATGACACATAAACATATTTAGTTATAAATCGCTTTTTCTAGTTTTCTGTTATATATTTTAGAAAAACAGACATGATTACTCCATACATCTGTCTGATGTATTTTAAATTTTTATGATGTCATGGTTTTGCGAAGATATATTTAAGTGATGTTTAAGTTTTTTATTGACCGCGATAATTTAATTTTAATTCATATATATTTCAAAAATGATAAAATACAAAGGCTTAATTTCATAGTTAGCATGACTGTGAGTCGGTTCAAAATTATGTTAAGGCTTTTTTGTTATGTTAGATTCAGGTGAATAAAAACTTATATAGAAAATATTAAACATTAAAAACATTTCTTAAGCAAGTTTTCTGTTTATACATTCTAATAATTATATAAGATAAACAGATAGTTAAAATGTTGATAAAAATTACCCTGTTGACTGTTGTTCTTAAATAATTAAAATTGTAAGATAATATTTGATAACATTAAATAACATTAACATTTGATAACATTAATATCCACAATATTTGACAACATTAGCTTGATGTGTAGAATAATACTAGCAAGCTTTGCCACCTTCGCTGGTCCCTGTATTTAAATAAAATGGGAAAAATCCCTATCATTATCAAAAATTAAAAAAAAAAAAAAAAACCTTTGAAATCAGTCGAAACCGCAGTTAATGTTCCCGCTGGCTTCTGTAATAGCTTTCCGTCCCGCAATATGATGATTGGCTTCTACTGCCTTCGACATAGACTTAACCGCTTTTTATCCCCCCCCTCTCCCACGGGTAAATTTAGAATTTTAACGCAATATTATCAAATTACATATTCCGTACTTTTTACCAATACCCAGACATCAAAACTCGCCTTTCTGAGTTAATTTGGAGTAGAGCTAAGGTTAAAAACATGTTTTTTGTCCGCTCGGCCGAGGGAAGGGAAGAGGGGAAGGGAAATTTTGCAAAATCGCCTTATAATGCGTCTAAGGTACACACACACAACCAACAAACGCATAAAAAAAAATCCCTCCCGAAAATAATTTGCAGCAGAGTTTAGATTGAAAACACGCATATATATATATATATACATATATTTGCCACCCTCACATAGACGAAAGATCTTCGCAAAATCTCTTTATACTAGGTGTTGGATGCATATGACCAACTCACACATCAGAAATCGCCTTTGTAAGACTATTTAGAGCAGAGTTATGCGTAGAAATACGTTTTTGCTACCCTTTCTCAAAATTTGGTCGGAAAGAATTACGCAAAATACCTTTACGGTATTTATGGGTACGCATAACCAATCAACGCATCAAAAAATTGCTTTCCTGATATAATTTGTCCTGATATAATTTGGAGAATAATTACTCTTGAAAACGTGTTTTTGCATCCACCCCGCACGTAATGAGGAAGGAGAGGCGAAAGATTTCTCAAAATTCCTGTATAGTATGTGTTAGGTACGCATAATCAACCCATACGTTAAAAAAAAAAAAAAAAAAAAATGCGATACAAAAGTAATTTTTTTTATACCGTGTTTTAAATTTTTCTGTTGAATCATATAAATGCTATTGAAGGCAGCGAGAACCTGAAACAATTGGCTAGAAGTAATTTTAAAATGCATCGTCACTGTGTTCTGAGCTATTTTGAAAATTTCAAAAGTCTAGGTAGTCGGGAAGATTGATGATCGGGAAGAGTATATATGATTGATGAATCATATAAACGCTACTGAAGGCAGCGAGGACCCGAAACAATTGGCTAAAAGTATTAAAAAATGCATTGTTATCGTGTTTTGAGCTATTCTAAAAGTTTCAAATGTTTAGCTAGTCGAGAAGTAGTTAAATAAATTTTCTGTTGAATCATGTGAACGCTACCGAAGGCAGCGGGGACCCGAAACAGTTTGCTAAAAATATTTAAAAAATGCATTGTCACCGTGTTTTGAGCTATTCTGAAAGTTTCAAATGTCTAGATAGTCGGGAAAAAAGTTAAATAAATTTTCTGTTGAACCATATAAACGCTGCCGAAGGCAGCAGTGACTCGAAACAATTGGCTAAAAATATTTTAAAAATCCATTGTTACCGTCTTCTGAGCTTTTCTGAAAGTTTCAAATGTCAAGCTAGTCGAGAAGTTAGTTAAAAATCGATTGCAAGATTTGTACTGATAACGCTGCCGAAGGCTGCAGGGACCCGGAGCAGTTGGCTAAAAGTATTTAAAAAATGCATTTTCATCGTGTTCTGAACTATTCTGAAAGTTTCAAATGTCTAGGTAGTCGGGAAGTTAGTTAAAAATCAATTGTATTATTTGTACTGGACAAACAAACAAGAATACGCGTTAATAAAAAGCATGGTAAAATCAATCTTACTGCGATAATTTGGAACAAAGTCACTCTTAAAAACGAGATTATTACCCCCTTCCCTGCTACTTACACTCTGCTTTAAGTAAAGATATTTTTGAGAAGGAATAAAATTTTGAAAACTTTTCTTAAAAGCAAAGAATTTTCAAATTATTTCACATATGAATTTGTTCTATTCGCAATATTTTGAATTTTACCATTTAATGTTTTGTGTTTTAAACCCTAAGAATGGATTCGGGCTCTAAATATGTTCCAAAGATATTCTGTTTCAATAATATTCTGTTAATTTTGCAAAAACGCAATTAAAATCAAACTATTGAGCAAATTGTTGCGTTTTATTTACATGACGACCACTGGTGCAATCACCTGACGACTACTGGTGAAACGCAGTTTTCAAGTGACGAGCACTGGTGCATTTTTATAGGTTTAATTTTTATTTTTTTTTTTTAAATTGGCTTAACATATTGAAAAAATGAAAGTGTCTAACAACAACTAGAAGAATCAGTGTATAAAATAGACCAAAGTATAATATAGATACATAAATTCCACATGAATGCCACGCGAAAAAAACAAACATTTTAAAAATAAGGCCTTAAGAGTGACGAGCACTGGTGTCGTTACCTTAATTATTTTTTTTTACATTCAGCATCCTTGTAAACATAAAATCTACCAAAAGAAAAACCTTCAGGAAGTTCTATTTTTTTTTTTTTTTTTTTTTTTTTTTTCAGACCTCTGTATTCACGAAAGGAAAAAGAAATAGAAAGGAAGAAAGAAAAATAAAGAAAACTGAGATATATTTCATCAAGAACAACATTAAATATTGTTGTCTTAAATTCCTACGAATGCTGAAGAAGTTGTTGTGGTGATTATTTGTTTGATAAAGTTTTATCTACGTGGAACCTAGGCCTGGAGTTTGCTCTTTCAAGGTCTTAGCCTGTAACCGCGTGTAAGCATAGGCATAAATCACGGACCCCTCCAAACGACAGGGCAGGAGAGTGTTATCCTTTACATCCGTCAACCGGTTTAAAAAGCAAAATCTATTGGTAGCTATTATCCTAATATAGTCATTGTGATTTTTATATGAGTATGTCTACTACGCGTTATTTGAATAGTATTCAAAACTAGAATCGTTACGTTTACCCATAGAACATTTTGTAGTCCATCTCAGAACAACTAATAAAATGTAAATATAACCATATTTTAAGTTTTATATTAATATTTACAATTAGAGCTTCTCAGTACCTGTATACGGTTGAAACTTATGCTTACCTCCTTTAAAAATAGGAGTTAGAATCCCCTAAAAGACTCTTACGGTGAACCTTCCTTCTATAATACTTTATAATTTTTTATTGTTCACGTTTAGATAAATGTATTTATTTTCCTGTCGAAAAAAAAAAAAAAACATATATATATATATATATATATATATATATATTTGGTAACAATTAAATAATGGATAAAATTCAAATGGCTAATTTTTTTCTATTATTAGCTTATTCTTTTCATATTTTTATTAATTAAAAGAAAACTAAACAAAAATTCGAAATTCTGACTTCAGTGTGCACAACGATCCTTCGAGGGGCACCTTTGTGTTAAATCTCGTGACTGTCCGAACTACCGTTTTCGAGAACATTGAAATATACATATATACAAATATTGTTCACTTAATAGTATAAGATAGACGAAGATAAACGTTGCAAACTTGACTTCAGTATTCATTATACCTTAAAGCGTGTAAATTTACAAAAAAACAAGCACTAAATATTTATCTCAAATGTAGTTTATTTACCGTATTGGTATGAAGAATTAATTTTAAATTTTATTTCCTGAGCAGTTTTCTTTGACGTGGTAAAGTATTATAGTAAGTACTTCTCCTAATTACATGCAACAAAATTAATGTTTTCACTTAACTGTCACCATCCCTGTATACCTTCTATAAAATATGTACACTCCACATTGTGTAAAATCTTTATTCATAAAATACATCAGAACCTGAAACGCACTTCTATCAATTTCTAAGTTTTACCCACTATATTGTAATTATTTTGTGTAGCCCTGTAAATAAACGGTGAATGATTTTCGTGCGATATTTTACATGAATAGTGGTTTTTTTGCATATAAAAAATATATATTAATTTCATTTTGTTTAGAGCAGCTTGTGGATGGTAAACTGTCTTTACCTGTAGATTTCGCCTACAGAGGTAATTTATTTGAATTGTCTTGGATGCCCCTGTACACGAACCAACTTCTTGATCTCAATGAAATGTTTTGTGTAGCATCCCTATATAGTACAGATTTAGAATACTGAGTTTGGACTTCCTTCTGCAATTTGTTCTTGGGATGTGCTGATAACATACGCACAGACAGACATGCAGACACTTACAGAGATCAAACACTAAAAACCTGTTTTTCGGATTCAGGAGACCTCAAAACGTGTAAATACAAGAAAACCTCAATTTAAAAAAATTGACCCAAAAACAATCCTTTCTGAAATATATATATGGGTAAGAGAAAGTAAAAATAGGCCATAGATTTTTTATGTTTTGAATTCTATGAAATTTCCGCCATAGCTGAATTCATTTAAATTGAAGCATTGTAAATACGAATAATAGTAAATAATGTAATAAAATAAATAAATAATCCTTCAAAAATAATTAATAAATTAGCGACATAAATCTTAAGAAAATTACTGCATACGTTAAAGATAATAGGCGTAGAAGGTGTATAAAATTAAAGTGATAACAATGAATTCTAAGAAACGTAGAAAAATACACAGCTCGGCATGAAAATTGCCTCTGACACCATTCCAGCATATTCTTATGTAAAATGATCTCCTTAATCCGAATATGACGCCCATTTTGCCCTACTACACCGTTTTTTAGAAATGAACCTCCCTTTTTTTAAAATCATTTTTCGGTGATTTTATGGCTATAAATTTGTAGGAGTGGGGGAGGTGAGTTTATTTAAACCGTTAAATATCTTCTGAGGGGTTACAGAGTTGGAAAATTATAAAACATGAACATTTGCGACAAGTTTTTTTTTTTTTTTTTTTTTTTTTTTTTTTTTTTTTTTTTTGGAGGGGGGGTGGGGGGAGGATTTGCCACTGAAATTATGCATTACATATCTTATATTTTTTTAATCTGTTAATAATGTTATTTTCTAAACTTTATAATTTTTTTTGTTTTTAGGTGTTAAATTAATTATTTTTCATTCTCCAAATCAAATTCATGGTCTTAAAATTATCGAATAGGGGAAGAAATTGAAGGAGGAAGTGGTGTATCTAGAAAACGGTGAGTGACTGGGCAAAATGGGAGTCATATTCGGATTCAGGAGGACATTTTACATAAGAATCAGCAATAATGGTATCAGATCACGATTTTTTTTTTTCAGAGCAGTGATACCTAAGAACTCACAATCAAACAAAAATATTTGTATTGAGAATCTCGATTATTTACTTTTAAATAAGAATTACTGTAAATTTACTGAGACTCTGTATACACTTATCCGTAAATTTACAGAAATATTTTACGGAGCAGAAAAATAACGGCTGAAATTGTGTATTACTAAAATATGATTAACAATTGAATGTTTCCCACTCAGAATTAGGAGTTCACACCTATGATAAAAATTTCCCCCAAAAAAATTTAACAATCAATTACATTTATGCACTTGTAATAAAGTAGATGTTAATTAATTATACCATAAAAAAATATACACTTATATTTTGATTGTGAATGTATGGGAACTTATGAGAATGACAATGGTAGAAAGAAGCAGTCGCGTGGTCAGAACGAAATTAAACTATCTGAGTAACGCGTAAGTTTGGTATTCATCGATGTTTTATATTCAGATTCAAGGTCTAAGTTTTTCGAGACAATTATGTATGATCTTTTGCAGAATTCTTATATAATTTCATGAGTCGTCATTTTTCTACGGAGAGATCTTTATTTTGCATATTAATGTTTTAAAAACTGAATATTTATAATTAATTAGTAAAACTATCACGAAATATTTCCATTAAATATGATAAGATTAGTTCGTAAAAAAATACTTTAAACGAATAATTTGAGATAAACAACATTTATTGTTTGTCATGATATATAATTATGTAATTTTTCCAATTCGGAATCTAAATTTATCATATTTTATTCGAAAAAACAATGACAGTAATTAAACAATAAAATAATAATAATAATAATAATAATAGTATTTAACGCTGCGCATCCTTTACATTTTTACTTTCGTATTTTTATTTTATTCTACTCTTGTGTTGAATCTAATTAAATAGAAAATGACATTGGTAATATGTAGTTTATAATGATATATATATATATATATATATATATATATATACAGGATGTCGCAAAAGTCTGTAGACATTTTAAAAATTCATAACTATTGAATGAATTGAATGAATTGAACTCAGTTTGCTAAAAAATCATTCTCGCGAAGGGAATTTTTTTTCCTTTTTGTTAAAAAAATAATAAGTAAGTATTTTGAGATAAACAACATTTATTGTTCGTAATGGTAAATAATTATGTAATTTTTCAAATTCGGAATTTAACTTATCGTATTTTATTCGAAAAAATAATGCCAGTAATTAAACAATAATAATAATTATAATTATATTTAACGCTGCGCATCCTTTATATTTTTTACTTTCGTAGTTTAATTTTATTCTATTCTTGTGTTGAATTTATTTAAATAGAATTGCGTTGGTAATATGTAGTTTATAATGATATATATATATATATATATATATATATACATATACTACTATATATCATTATATATATATACAGGATGTCGCATAAATCTGTAGACATTTCAAAAATTCATAACTATTGAATAAATTGCTTAATTAACGCAGTTTGTGAAAAAATCATTCTCGCGAAGGGGATTTTTTTTTTCTTTGGGGGGGGGGGGGGGGGGTAAAGAAAAAATTAAAAATTAAGTTATTTGTCGATAAAGGGCGCACAAAATCACACATTCCTGAAAATCACATATTTTGAGGAAAAACTAAACTTATTCGCATGCAAATGTTTACAGGCATCTTACTCTATGTGTTTGTCTTCAAACCACAGTTTGCAAACGAGTTATAACATTGCTAACTGTAAATTTACTGGATAAACACTTCACTAGATTTACAGAAATATTTTACACAGCAGAAAAATAGCAGCTGAAATTCTTTATTACAAAATATTATTAACAATAGAACGTTTCTCTCACAAAAATAGGAATTTATACGTATGATGAAGATCTGCCAAAAATAATTTAATAATTATATTTAATAATTACATTTAATAATAATTACACACTTGCTGTAACTTGCAAGGAAACATTCAAAAGGTGTCGTCTTAAAAAAGCATTGAAAAAAAAAAGTATAGGTGAGTCTACTCTTCATAAAACAACAGAAAGTGAAAAAAATATCAGCTGAAATGAATTACAGCGACCACAAAATATTATCGACTTTAAGCATTTTTGGCGATTCAGCGTTGTTAGGCGATAAGACCGCTTGCCGTGTACGAACAGAACCTTGTTTTGCTTCTTCGCCAAGTACTCAAAATCAGTCGCCTAACAGTGTGAAATCGACAAATATGCTTAAATTTGATAATTTTTTGCGGTCGCTGTTATTCATTTCAGCTGATAATTTTTTCACTTTGTCGTGTTATAGGAAGAGTAGAATGACATTTTTTTTTTTTTTTCAATATTTTTTGAAAACGGCACCTTTTGAATGTTTCCTTGTTAGATATTAATTAATGATACCTTAAAAAAATATAGACTTACATTTTGATTTTGTATATATGGGAAACTTAAGAGAATGGCAATGGTAGAAAGAAGCAGTCTCATGATTAAAATGTGATTAAATAATCTAAAATAACGCGTTTTTTGTCGTTCTTTTATATTCCAGATCAAGGTCTAAGTGTTTCAAGACACTCACGCATGGTCTTTTGCAAAATTTTTATGCAATATCATTAGTCATTGTTTTTTAACAAAAAGATCGTGATTGTGCATACTAATTTTCCAAAAATACTTAAAATTTATCCCAAATTATTATAACTCTCACGAAATATCCTCAATGAACAAAATAAGAGTATTTCGTAAAGACGCTTTGCATAAATAGTTAGAAAAACAACATATATTGTTAGTCATGGCATGTAATTATGTATATTTTAAACCCAGAATATAAATTGTCATGTTTTATTCGAAGAAATACTGCCATAAATTAAACAATAGAAATAATCCGGTGTGTCCCTTACACGACTTTCTCTTACCCTGAAATTTAATACTATAAGTACAGGTTGGAAGTTAAGAGGTAACATAACAAGTACTGTTATGCAAACCTATGTTAAAACAATTTAAATTAGGCTTCGGAAGAGTTTTATATGATAATTAGTTCTGTGTGAGAGGGGTGGTAGCCCCCCTCAACCACCCGTTTCATTATTGCACCTATATTTATATGGAATTTAAATCTGTTATTAAAATTAAAAGTTCACTTAAAATTATTCAGACAATTTTCACACGCAACATTCCTTGAAATATATCAGTCTTGCACATTTTTCCAGCAATAATACTAACTTGAAAATACAACTTTAGGATCTTCTAAAACTATTCGTTTTCAAGTTACTCTAAGAGACAATGATCAAACTTTTAAAAACATGACTACGGTAATCGGGAAGCACCGAAACGTGTAAATACGTAAAAAACAAGCGATGAATATTTAGCTTAAAAACATGCATTATTTATCATATGTCTATGAGGAATTCATTTCAATTCCCGAACAGATTTCCTGGAAATGGTAAAATACTATTAGTAAAGCACATCCACTAACAACAAATAACTAGTGTGTTGTGGCCACCACACGACTTTCTTCTATACTTTGCTATAAAAATTCACTCAGTAAAAACAATTTATAAAAAATTATTATTTAAAAAAAATTATCGTTCATGATAATGCAGACGATTTCCGTATTAGATAATTAGTATAACACTAAATATCCAAAAAAAGGTGAATTTATTCTCAATATTA
Source organism: Salticus scenicus (assembly GCA_963930645.1). Taxonomy (NCBI): domain Eukaryota; kingdom Metazoa; phylum Arthropoda; class Arachnida; order Araneae; family Salticidae; genus Salticus; species Salticus scenicus. Next base: position 44,567,499 of record OZ005652.1, on the reverse strand, counting down.
CATTAAAAAAATTGTTAAAAATGAAAATAATCGATAACTTTATTTTAAATTACCACAGACCGGTGGTTCAACCATTCGTTGTAAAGGTATTGGCGAGCTCTTTTGAAAGATACCCTTCATGAAAATTTACTCCCCTCGAGGAGGGTCTTCCCCCCATGGGGGGTGGGGCGAGGCTTCTATATACACAATTTTTTTTCCCAGTTAACTATCTCTATTACAAAAAATATATATTTGTTTCATTTGGTTTAGTGCAGAATTTTTGCTACTATTTGTTATTGAGATATGCTGATAACAGGCAGAAACACACACAGACCAACCGCTAAAAATATGATTTTTGTATTCAGTGGATCACAAAGCGTGTAAATATAACAAAAATTTAATTTCCAAAATTTAACCCTAAAACAATACTTTCTCTACCTTATAGGTAAGAGAATGTAAAAATAATATTTAACACTGTGCATGCTTTATTTGTTTACTTTTGTCTTTTTACTTTATTCTATTATTGCGTTGAATCTAATTAAATAGAAAAAAAAAATGATAATATGAAATTTGTAATGATATATATTTTTCATACTTTGAGAAAGTCAGTGTACGCTATTTTATATGTCATACATTAGAGAAAAAAAACTTAGTCACGGAAAATAATAACTCTTATCTAGTTATTACAAGAAGCTATTCTTGTAGATTTTACATTCAACGTAAAACGTCATATGTACAAAAAATTCAACTGAACTAATTCAAAAACAAAAACATGTTAAAAACTCATTCATTTCATTAAAAAAAAAAGTTAATACTACAAATGTATGTATAAAGGATTGTATTTTATTATCACGATATTTCATAAGATTTAAAGAGCAACACCGGACTTCTTTAACCTCGGTGGAAGAACACGAGTCTTCCCTAAAAGGTGGTAAAAAAGTAAGCAAGAGATGAAAGAAAGGTCGGTGAGGTTGACGTGGAGATGAGAAGTGAGGTCGATGACGGAAGAAGCAATGGATTGCCATGAGAATTATTGATTGAAAAAGTATCCACGTGCAAGCGGCGGCAATTTTTAAAAATGACGCTTTAAGCTAGCGAATAAAAAGCACGGACATCTTTAAAGAGCCCCTTTTCAATAACAAACAAACACAGATAAAAATATTTTGATTTATATTGATTGATCTTTTTTGATATCTTAATTGGACATATTCTTCAAGTAATAAACGTTCATTTTCAGGAAGGTATGTTTTTATGAATTAAAAGTCTTAATTTAGGAATTTATTCTTTAAATAGGATGTGTAAACTTAGGTTAATAAATGTGTTTGAAAACGATTAAAGATTTTTCTTTTGTGTCCAAAATGGATAAAATTACTTATATAATTATATATTTGTTTCTTAAGTATAATTCATTTTGTTTTCTAGATTAAAATATTAAACATATACGCAAGTCATTTTTAGTAAAAAAATAAACAAGAACGAAAAATCATGCACTAAGCATTGATATTATTAATACGTTCCAACTGTATATATTTCTTGTATCGTGTAACTATTAGTATTCTTTGCCTACGTTATCACACAGCAGACAGACAGAAGTACTGAAAAGTTTAGATATTGACTAACTAAATTTAAAACCACTCATAGACATTGTTGCAAAGTATTAAGGGCCCTCTTCACTCACTGCTGTCGGAAGCCGAACATAATGTTATTCTATGGGAAATTTTTCTTTACAAATAACTTATTAAGTAATACATATTTTTAAATTCTGTTTCCACATTTTGAAAATTATCAGCTGTTAAATTGACGCACCTTTTCTAAAAAATTATTTTTTTAATTTTTTGTATTTTATTTTGAAGCTTAAAAATACGAATTTTCAATATGTGAATTTTTTTCATTTTGCAATTTCAAAATAAAATATTAAAAATTAAAAAAATACATTTTTAAAAAAGGTCCGTCAATTTAACAGATGGGAATTTTCTGAATGTGAAAACAGAATTTAAAAATATGTATTAGTTAATAAGTTATTTGTAAAACATATTTCCATAGAATAACATTGGCTCGGGCTTCCGGTGACGGTGAGTGAAGAGGGCCGTTAAGAAGACTTAACGCAAAAGAAAATCAGCACTTAATGTATCTCAGTATTTTAGTGTAGCCCTGTAAATATAAAGGTTAATCATATCATATTCTATACAAAACATTATTTTAATATATTGACAATACAAGTCAATTTCTTATTGATTTTTACAGTAGAAAGTTACTTAAATGTGATTTTAAAAAATGTATGTCCTAAAACGCAATCATACAGTTATTTATTTATGCCCCTGCACACAAACTAGTTGTAAGGACCTATTAATATCATTCTAAGTAGGGAACATCCCACAGTGAAATTTATTAATATATATTATTTTTTTTAAATTCTGAAAATATTTACGGACTCTGGGAGGCGGGATACAGACAGATAGAAAGGTAGGTAGATAATTCAACAGGCATATAAATAAATTGAAATCATATTGACACTTAAAAATTGTTACAAAGTGTTGAAAACGCTTAATGTTAATGAAAGTGCAAATACAGCAATTTTTCATTAATAACTCTTAATATAATTGAATATTTTTATGCAGTCTTGTAAGACTAATACTAATCATACTATATTCTGTAGAAAGCTTTCTGTTATGCATACACTCTCAGAAATGGATACTCAAATTTCACGAAAATTTCTTCACTTTTTACGAAAGTGTTTCAATAGATATGCTCCGTGGAGACATTTCGTCAAATTGATGAAATTCCTTTTGTTACCTGTTTGAGAATACGAATTTCGTCAAAAATAAGAAAATATTTTCTCCTTCTTATTTCGTCAAATTGAGAAAATTACTTTCGTCACTTGTTTGAACATACGAATTTCGTCAAAAGTAAAGATACATTTTTTTCATCCTAGCTTCATGATACAGAACAAAATACAAATTATAGAATTATAAAATTACTTGTTGCTTTAGGCATTAAATCATAATTATATTTAATGAAAATGTAAATAAAATAGAGCAAACAAATGAAAATCATTTGGATATTTATTTGACATCTCTGAGACCTATAGTTACAATGATTTTTGTCTCAATTGATCCACATTTTTACAGAAATTCACAGAAACAAGCGCACACAATATTTTGTAGACATAGGGCATCACAAACACCCATGCCCGCACCGCGTTTCGAACCCGAGACGTGGAAATTCAGAAAACAGCGCCCTACCGACCATACCACCAAGTCGGCAAATAAAAGCCATAGTAACGTAAAGTCCAAACAACACAGGAAAAAAACCAATATGGCGGTAATGAAAGCTAGCACATGCTATTGTGACTAAACAGCTTCGTCAAATATTTCAGAGTTTAAGTTTCCTCAAAAATCACGTGATCGCTTGACGAAATGGTTGTCGAAGTTAACCCGGGGATGTCTGAATCGTCAAAATTGAGTATATTATTTTTGAAAATGTATAAATAACATATTTCAATTTTATTAAACTTTGAACGAAGTAAATTTATTAAAATTTGGTTTATAGAAATACCTCGCATAGAACGCAATGCTTTGGAATACTATTGAATGCCCCTGTACACAAACAATTGGTGGAATTTACTCAAATAGGAAACATCCGATAGTGAACTCGAATAACATATTTCAATTTGAGATTCGTGTACATTAAAGGTATTAAAATAGAGTTTAGAAATGCCTCTCATAGAACACAATGCTTTAGAATACTTTGGGGTGCCCCCGTACATGAACCAGTAGAGGTATTCACTCTATTTTAAATAGGAAATATCCAATAGTAAACTTGAATAACATGTATAAGTTTCAAGAAATTCCATAAATATTTACGGAAATTAGAGCGCGGAAAGGCAGACAAATGGATAAATGGACAGGCAGACAGATACAAATATTAAAATCATACTCACACTTAAAAATTGTTATAAACTGTTAAATATGCTTAATGTAAACGAGAGTGCAATTCCAGCAATTTTTTATTAACAGCTCTTAATATAACAGAATATTATTGTGTAGCCCTGTAAGTCTAATGCTAGTCATACAATATTTTACGCATTTTTTTTTATTTTTTATTTTTTTTAAACATATGAATAATATATTTCAATTTCATTAGGTGTTTTGTAAAATAAAAATATTTAAATTTGGTTTATGGAAATACCATTTATAGAACGCAACGTTTTCCAAAAATTTTGAGTGTCCCTGTCCACAAACCATTGTTTGAATTTACTTTATTTTTTATAAGATATATTCGAAAGTAAGCTTGAATAATATATTTTAATTTCATTAGATTTGTGTACAGTAAAGGAATTAACATGTGGTTTATAGAAATGCCTCTCATGGAACACAATGCTTTGAAATACTTTTGAGTGTCCCTGCACACAAACTAGTAGAGGTATTCACTCCGTTTTAAATAGGGAACATCTGATAGTGAACTTGAATAACATATACCAGTTTGAATTTGGAGCGTGAACAGACGGACAGATACACAAATTGAAAATCCAGGTACTCCAGGTACTCATTTTTGAGTATATTGACGTGTCAAACATGGTGATATTGGGATTCTTATTGGTCAACCCCATTTTTGAGCATGTCAGTATACTCAAAAATGGGTACATGGGTTTTCGAATTTAAGTATATATTGTTTCGGAGCTATTTTGAGACAATTTAGCTCATTTTTAAGAAACTATTTTTTTACAGTGCAGTAGTGGTATTTATTCCATTTTATATATGAAATATATCCTGGCTATTCGCGATCATTATTGAAAACTGTAGGTATTAATTTATCCCTAGGCGTAGAGAATTTTATCAGTTTTCTTCAGCATGTAGGGTCAGAGTACGAACTTTTTGGAGATACCTTTTTCCCCTAGGACACTCTCAGGATATCCGAAAGATTAAAGTACGTCCTACAGACATCATCAGCACTAAAATAAGGACTTCACAATTGAATTCATATACTTATATTAAATATATAATAGAGACAGAAGTGTTTTAAGTTCAAATAATTAGTAAAATAAATAACCTATATGCTAAACGAACGTTGGACCGAATCAACGTAAACAAAATGATTAAGGACGCAGTTATACATTTGTTGATATTTTTTGTTGTTTGTTGTGATTGACATTGCTCTTAAAGTATTGCATGTAATGTTGATGAAATGCAGAATACCATTTATGTGAGACTTTTAAAACTTATCATAATTTTGTGATATTTAAGGTATAGCGGTTACTGTTTCCTATTTTTCAAAATTTACCAGCGTTTGTCATCCCTGGTCATGACGAATACTGGTATTTAAATATATATATATATATATATATATATATATATATATATATATTATTTTATTTTTAAACTGGGTAGCATCTTTGATTAAAAATAAATAAATAAATAAATACTATATTTTCGCTTAGAATTATAATGATGTGATTATAATTTCAATCGGATTACCGGGATCAGTAGTCGCCAGGGATATTCGTAAATGAAAACAAACATATATATTTTGGCCCCATGAACATGACCTGCGCTGCACTTGTAACTTTTCTTTAACCGGTCTAAATACAGTCAATAAGGAATAAGTACAAAACGTTGAACAAACACCATAAAATGAAAGAAATCGCAATAAAGGCTTCGGGTCGAAAGAAGCGGTGTCGGTGATTCGTCAGGTGATTCACCTGACGAAGAGTCATGTTTTCTTTCGACCCGAAACATTCGTTGCGAATTCTTGCATATTATGGTATTTATTCAAAGTTTAGTACTTATTGCTTTTAAACGTCAGTTCTGTGGCTCAGTAAATCAGGGTAATTTTTATCTACTGGAGCTAACATTGAACCATCTACAATTTTTCATTGTATTTTACTAGGGAAATTAAACTGTGGCACACAATCATATTTAGTTATTGCGAGTCTGTTTATAGTTTTTTCTATTTATTTTGGAAAAAAAAATGTTGTAATCAGTCTGTAAATCTAGTTACTGTATTTCAATTTTCTGTGATGTCTTCTTATTACCAAGATACATTTAAATTATATTTTGAAGTTTATTCATATTAATTAGTTTCCTCAAAATGTAATTACCATTTAAGAACTCTATTATACATTTTACACATAGAAATGTAATTCTTGATCGCGACTAATTAATTTTTTCATTCATTTTTATTTCGAAAGAGATAAAATACAAAGGCTTAACTTCATTTTCAGCATAAATTTAAGCCGGTTCTAAGTGATACCAAGGTTTCTTGTTATATTAAAAATAGGTGAATTAGAATTTATGCTGAAACTATTAAACATAAAAATAGTTCTTATGTAAACTTTCTATTTATAAATTATATTATGTATATAAGATAAACAAAATAAATATTTAAATTAATTTTTTAGTTATAAAAACGTTAACTATGTTTAACGTTAAGTACATTTTTTTTAAATTTATTTTACATATATATTTATACATACATACATACATATATATATATATATATATATATATATATATTATATATTTATTTGTATATTTTAGTGGAGGACGAGGTTGTGGCGTGCCAGTCGCTTTTCAATTATTAAACAGTCATTTTTGTTGCAGGGAAATCAAAAGAACGCGCTCGCCTGGGCAACAGTCGAACACATTCTGCATCAAGGATGGTCCGGACAATACGGACAACTTGTGGTAAGGCATTATTCTGCTATTATATATTGCGCTACGGAGACCTCGAATATAGGGCAGAGCGGCGAGCCTTAACTCATAAAAAATGTAATAGCCGCTATTGAGACTGCCGGGAATTCGAACAAGAGGAGATCGAGACGTGTATCCAATGGTACCTTATACCATCATTCCATTTGATGGGCCAGTATGACAATGTCGAATGTGAGCTGGCAGTGTGAATTATTCACAATGCCCTTAAATACTGATGAGGCAATCTTGATGCTGTAAACAGGATTGTGATTTGTCTGCAAGGCGACTTTACTCCATTCCTGCGTCCAGGTTTGTCGTTGATCACACATTAAAAGCGCCTATATCAGTGATGCCGTTTTGAGGGTAATCCAAATTTTGGTAGCCGTATGTTGGGTCATCACCTGGAACGATGGTATGTGGTACCACTTCACACATTGCATGCGCAAGTGTTACAGTGATACAGTTTCTAAGACAACCACAGTTCTAGTTGCCGCATACTGGGTCACCACCTGAAGTCATGGTAGTGACCATTAATATGGAGTCATGGTCATATTATTGGATATACGTCTCGATCACCTCTTATTTTCATTTCCTCGATTCTGAATACCAGCCATTACATTTCTGACGAGTTACGTCCTGTCACTTTGCCCTATATTCAATGCCTCCGAAGCGCAATACTTAAGTAGAACAATGCACGACCGCAAGTTGTTCTTATTTTCCAGACCATCCTTGATGCTTAATGTATTCGACTGTTGCTCTCGCGTGCGCATTCTTCTGATCTCGCAGCAATGAAAATGACTGTTTAATCGTTGAAAAGCAACTGGCGTGCCACCACTCACTAGTAACTACGGTCGATAAACTGTGACACCGTGTTTAAGCTTCATGAAGTGCTGTACACTTACATGTTATTCAATCACTGTTTGATTTAATGCCTAAGCAGATAATTTCTGTTATTGTTCGCAGAGGGGGTTGCTTTATGAACTGTTTTCTCAGAATATATTACCCAAAATTTTCTGAAATTTTAATTAATTGTTCTTCCTACTTTTATGCCTGTGCTCAATAAATATCATTCCGATATTTTCATTTCTCCTTGGGGGTGCATTTTTGGCAAGTAGCGTTTGTGGATGTATATATCGGCTTAACTCTTTACATATCTCCTTTTCCTGTAGAGAAATACTGATTATGTTAAAATTTGTATTTAATTTGAAATTGATATCAGTGTAGTAACCGTTATTTTAGCATATCAACTAATCCATATGCATAAGTGGCAACAATTCAATGTTCTGATTTAGTACTTCTTTCATATATCATACAATAGAGTGGACTGTACCCAATTTTAAACGGCTTGATTCCTGAACATATACGATTTCTATCCAAAATAAATTTTGTGACACTCTTGGACTAAATAACCCACTTATGTCTTTCAAAAACCTTCTTCTGTATCATTCTATATAACAGCGCTAATTAATCTTTAACACGCACACAAGTTTAACCATTACTTTTTTCAACAAAGGGTACTATAAAAAGTTTGGTACAATCTTAATGAACATCTGCTCAGATACAGCGATATAGAAAATCACAGAAGGTGAATAATAGCAGCTCCATCTATGGGCAGATTTACACCCAAATTAATCCAGAATTTGTTTTCATACAGGTTATATCACATATATCAAGTTTTCTGCATTTATATACCATAGAAGTTGAGATTAGTTTTCCTATTAATGTGGTAAATTGCAGCACAGCACTGCCACTTGTCGGTTCATATGTATTCAAATTGTATCAGTATAGTATAGTATAATGGTCCGCTTAAATATCAAATTTTGTGCAATCATGTATTATAAAGTTTGAGATACAGCATTCCCGTTCACGGGAAAAACTGTAGAACAGATGTGCTTCTTTTCGACAGACATGCCCCAAAAATAAATCAGCATAATATTTCATAATGATTCTCTCACGTATCAAGTTCTATTATATTGTACACAATAGAACTTGAAATATGGTATTTTATTAAACTGAAGAAATCAGTGTATAGCAGTCATACCTCTTGAGTAATTTGCACAAAAATTTAATAAACCCTAATTTATTTTATATTGCAACTACATATGAGTTCATAGGAAATTCTGTGTAGTAGTTCCTTAGACACAATTTCCACAAAATTTTTTTCACAAACACACACTCACAGACGAGCAGACAGATTTTTTCTAAAAATGGTCAAATCGTGTTCTAGACTGCACAAAACGTGTAAATTTATCAAAAATTTTATGAATCTAATATTTTATTTTATTGAATATAGAAGAAAGTAATAAAATTAGCACAGGTGAATGTAACTTTCCGTCAGCGGATATAACAAGTTGCATAATACAGGGTGACAAATTTAAAAGAGTACCTGTAGGTTTTTTTTTTTAACCCTTAAATCTGACGGACAAGGCAACTATTCTAACATTGAAGTATGATTGTTTGAACCTTGTTTAAGTTTGTGAGACCATTTCTAACACTGTTGGACTGTTACAACTTTATTTATGAGGTAAAACAGAAATGGAGACGCACAATGCTGCTTAATCCTGTGATAATTTTATTTTTGAAAAACATAATTTAATTCAATATTTTTTTTTATTATCATTCCTCACAGAAAATCTTGAAAATATTCGCCACCATTTTGAATGCACACATGAACACGTCGAACCAGGTTTTTGACAAACTTCGTAGCATTGTTAGTGTTATTAACGAGATTTCTTTACTTATGATCTGTTCTAATTCATCTATGTTTGTAGAACTTCTCTGGAAAAGCCGATGAAACGATAATGTAAAAATTATAATGATGAGGTAACTGTAATGTAAGAATGTTAATGTAAAAAAAAAAAATAATAATTAAATTTTGTTTTTCATAGATAAAATTATTACAGGATTTTAAAAAAATGTGCGTCTCCATTTCTGTTTTATCTCACAAATAAATTTGTAACAGTCCAACAGTGTTGGAAATTGACTCCCACACTTAAACAAGGTTCAAACAATTATAGTTCAATGCTAGAATAGTTGCCACATCCATCATATTTAAGAGTAATAAGAAAACCAACGGATACTCTTTTAAATTGATCACCTTGTGGATCATATAACAAGTTTTGTTCTCGCATATACATCTGCTGAGAAATATACATACATGTATATATATTTCTTTGATCTTTACACGGATAAAGTACAAATATTGGATATTTCTAAATTACATTGAGGCTGATTAGTACTATTTACATTTGATAATGGGTAATATTGTTATGCACACATAATATAACTCAGGCTTTATTAAAACATATGTGTGGGTTATTGGATACAACACTGAATATATTGTAACCTGAGTATAAAAAAAAAAAAAAAAAAAGATAATCGTGTTTTTTTTTTTTTCCCCTAATTCTATATTTTAATACCGGCTAAAAGATTGTTATGTAGATTTCGTTTAATACTAATATCTTTATTTAAAGTTAAATATCCACTAAAAATGATGTTTAGAAATACGGTTTCTAGAGTGTCAAAAAATTAGAACCACATCCGCTGAATTTATCAATTTATGAGTTGGAAACAATTAAAATAAAATAAAGTAAAATAAAATATTAATAATAAATATGTTTTGTTAAAAAATGCATAGTTTTCTTTTTCAGAATTTCAGGCGATAAAATTAATCGTTAAATGATTATTTCTTGCATATTGTATGTCAGCCTCATTATATTTCCTGACTTTACACTGAGAAAAAATTCTGTAACTGACATCTATAATCTAAATCATGGCTCTAGAAAAATTAGTTTCATGTTATTCTTATAAATTCTAGGCCCCTTGGAAAGCGAGTTCTAGAAGCTCCTATTAGAATTCTATTGCGTTTACCTATATTATCGAGAGGAAATTTATTTAAAAATCTCTGCAAATAGATGATACTACAAGAGGCAGGTTTAAGCAACTATAATCTTGGTTTATTTCCAAATTCTAGAAAATCAAGGGAGAATTTCTCGCAATACAAAAGATTCAGAACATTCAGAATATTCTTTCACCATCTAGAAATGTGTAAACTATAAATTCTCGATCATTTCATTTATTCAGTTTATTGGTGTGCCGTGCCTTATGCGCATATCTCGGAAATCTATATTTCTTGTTAAGCGACTTCGAAAATGGCCACTTATGCATTCTAGAGGAAGGCGATATATATATATATATATATATACAATATACATTATTATTTTTCTTTTTTTTCAGTGTATCAAATAAGTCGCATCGATAATGAAAGATGGGAAAGAAGTTAGACCTGAAAATGCAAAACCTCATGATAAAAGACAAATTGTTTATATGCATAAAAAAAAAAAAAAAACTGGTGAAAAAAAATCACAAATTTGAATAACACGTGAATAATAAAATTGAAATAAAGTTTTTTCCAGATTTTCAATTGGAACGAGTGTAAAATCTGAAGCAAAATCAAGTCATTCTAAGTCAAAAATCCGGGGTTCGACTCCCGGTCCAGGCATTATTGTCACTCAGTGGGAAAAATAAAATTTCAATAAATATGATTTTCTTCCACAGTTGATTGTGTGATTTTAATAAAAAATGTATTTTTTTCTCCCATTGTTTAATGGTGTTTTCCATTTCCTGCGGCTTATTTCTGTCAAGCTATCTACATGACAGACCAGAGATGTTTCTGCCTAAAGGTTGTCAGAGTGAGTAATGCTGAGCGGTTGTCGGCCTGGATAGCTCAACTGGTAGAGCCTTGACCTTGTAAGTCAAAGATCCGGGGTTCGACGCCCGGTCCAGGCATCATTTTCACTCAGTCGGAAAAATAAAATTTCAATAAATATGATTTTTTCCATAGTTGATTGTGTGATTTTCATAAATATTGTATTTCTTTCTTCCATTGTTTACTGGTGCTTTCCATTTCCTGCGGCTTATTTCTGTCGAGCTATCTACATGATAGACCAGAGATGTTTCTGCCTAAAGTTTGTCTGAGTGTGTAATGCTGACCGGTTGTCGGCCTGGATAACTCAATTGGTAGAGCCTTGACCTTGTAAGTCAAAGATCCAGGGTTCGACTCCCGGTACAGGCATTATTTTCACTCAGTCGGAAAAATAAAATTTCAATAAATATGATTTTATTCCACAGTTGATTGTGTGATTTTAATAAAAATCGCAGTTGAGTTTAATAAAAATCGCCAAACGTTTGCATTGCTTTTGAAGGAGTTCTGAGCCTCTTTGAATGAGCCTTACTTTATGTTAATGCTTTGATACAGTTTGAACTGTGAATTTTCTGTTGAAAGCTGTTATTAAGTTGTGTGTACTAGTGAAACGAAGTTGAACCGGCTGTATTCTTCTGGAATTTTCTGTATATAAACTACTGAACATTTGCTAGTTTCGCCTTTCATTCTCGGACAACTTACGAACCCCTCTAAACGCAACAATATTTGCAAAATAAGTCCACTGTCCAACTTTGGTTCGAATAAACTCAGTATTTAGAGTTATCGCGATAACAAAGCCTCAAGTGGCAGCGTTCAAGTGAACGCAACTTTGAAATAAACTTCCCCACTTAAACCATAGTTGTTTGAATGATAAATCCATTTTTCAACTTAGGTTTAAATTGATTGAGTATTTCAAAAGTTACCGTAATAACAAATTTTCTAGTGGCCGTCACTTGGAAACAATATAGTGGAGCAAGTTGTCCAACAAACACATCCAATATATTTGAAGCATAGGTTCACTATCAAACTGTGGTTTGAATCAGTGCAGGATTTCAAAAGTTACTATTATGGCAAAATTTCAAGTTGCAGTCTAAGTGGCTGCTACTTGGAAACAAAATGGTGAAACAACTTGCCCAACGAAATCATCCAATATATTTGTATGATAAATTCATTGTCCAGCTCTAGTTCAAATTAAATTAGTGTTTCAAAAATTATCGTTATCGGAAATTTTCAAGTGGCACCACTTGGAAAAAAAAGCGGAGGTAGATGCCCAGTAAACTTATCTGAGATATTTGAATGATAAATCCGCTACCCAAATTTGGTGCGATACGACTGAGTATTACTAAAGTTACCATAATCAAAAATTTTCAAGTGGCCGCCACTTGGAAATAAAATTGCGGATCAAATCACCAAGTGATCTTATCCAAGATATTTGAACCATAAGTTCACTATCCAACTTTTATTTGAACCAGTTTAGTATTTTAAAAGTTATGGTGGTGACATATTTTCAAATGACAGTGTGATTTCATGTGGCCTCCACTTAAAAACAAATGGCGGAGACACGTGATTAGCAAACTCATCCAAAACATTTATAAGTTCACTGTCCAAGTTTGGTTCGATTTGGAGTATTATTTCAGAAGTTATCGTGATTTTAAATTTTCAAGTGTTAGCCGGATTTCAAGTGGCACCGCTTAACATAAGATATACGTCACTTTGTTAAATATGGCGGATAAAGTTCATTAATGAACCTCATTGAGATCCTTATGTGATCTATATTTACATCAAAATTCAAGCAAATAAGGCCTTAAGAATGCTTTTTACAATGTGGATTTGAAATTTTCAAGTAGTCACCACTTGAAAACAAAAATTCAGAGCAAATTGGTTAACGAACTCATTCAATATATTTATAACATAAGTACGCTGTCTCGAGATTCGAGTATTTCGATTTCGAGTATTATTTCAGAAGTTATTGTGATTTTAAATTTTCAAGTTGTAGCCTGATTTTAAGTGGCCCCACTTAAGATATGTGCCACTTTATTAAAAATGGCAGATATAGTTCGTTAATGAACTTCATTGAGATATTTATGTGGTCTATATTTACATCAAAATTCAAACAAATTCGGAACACGCTTTTTACAATTTAAATTTGAAATTTTCAAGTGGTTTTTACTTGAATACAAAATGGCCTAGCAACTTGGTTAACAAACTCATCTAAGATATTTATAAGATAAATTAAGACGCTGTTCAAATTTGGTTCCATTTGGAGTATTATATCGGAAGTTATCATGGTTTTAAATTTTTAAGTGGTAGTCTAATTTCAAGTGGTCCCGCTTAACTTAAGATATCCGCCACTTTATTAAAAATGGCGGATAAAGTTCACTAATAAAGTTCATTGAGACACTTGTATAATCTATGTATATATCAAAATTCGGAATACGGTTTTTACAATTTGAATTTGAAATTTTCAAGTGGTCTCCACTTGAAAAAAGAATGGCGTAGCAACTTGGTTAACGAGTTAACTAACATATTTATAAGATAAGTTCACTGTCCAAATTTGGTTCAATTTGAAGTATTGTTTCGGAAGTTATTGTGATTTTAAATTTTCAAGTGGTAGTCTGATTTTAAGTGGCCGAGCTTAACTTAAAATATCTGCCACTTTATTAAAAAGGGCGGATAAACTTCATTAATAAACTTCATTGAGACCCTTATGTGGCCTGTATGTACGTCAAAATTCAAGTAAATCTTGCTTTAAATATGCTTTTTACGATGTGGGTTTGAAAATTTCAAGTGGCTTCCACTTGAAAACAAAATGTCGGAGCAACTTGGTTAACGAACTCTTCCAAGATATTTATAAGATCAGTTTACTGTCTAAATTTGGTTCGATTTAGAGTATTATTTTTTGAGTTATCGTGATGACAAAATTTTCATTATAAATAGGTAGATAGATAGATAGATAGATAGATAAATAAACGTAGTGATTGCAATAGGTCGATTTCTAAAGAAATCAACCTAATATATTTACTTATACGTGAGTAATAATGAAATATAAAACTTTGTCGTAAATTAAACTTGAACCTTTTAAAATCTTCTGAGAAATATGCTGTCATGTTCAGAAAGCAATTTCTAAGTACGTATAGCCGGTTACCGTTTAGGTGAAATACTCAGACTTTAGAAGTTTCGAAACATTCAATCGAAAAAAAAAATAATCATGTTAATCGCATTTCCAGAAAGTTATATTACTTTCGTGTAATTCTAATCCGCCATTAAAAAAGACTTTCTAAAACAAATGTTTTAAATAATCCTGTAAATGAATTATAAATGCTACATTCGTCTTTTTCGATTGGAAACACTATGCGAGATGCCTCATTGAGCGTTATAAACCATGTAGTTTTCCAAGAATATACACTCGAAAACACAGATGGATGTTAGTTTGAACAACAAAGACGAATTTTACCTAAGTCTAGATCTAGGTAGATCACTTAATAGTACCCGAAAAGGAATGTGTAGCGACTATTCTAAAAATCATTAGTGCCATTTTTGAGAAAGACGGTACAAGTAAGCAAATATATAAATGTACAAGAATTCATTGTTTAACATAATTAATTAATGTATTTGGATGCATACAAAAAATGACATAGCTACTTAAAAATAAATAAATAAATAAAATCCTGAATGCTTGTTAAATTGAATTGCTTCCCTTGTTACTTTCTCTTACCTAAAGCGTCGAGAAAGTATTGTTTTAGGGTGAAATTTTCGAACGTGAGTTTTTGTTATATTTACATGTTCTGAGGACCACTGAATATGAAAACCATGTTTTTAGCGAATGGTCTGTTATCAGCATATCTCAAGAACAAATAGTAGCAGAAATTTCAAACTCAGTATTCTAAATGTGTATCATATAGGGATAGTACAGTAATCTTTTCGTCGAGATGAAGCAAATTGTCCGTGTATAGTGACACTCAAAAGTATTCAAATACATTACGTCTATGGGGGAAATTGCAGGTAAGTAGAATTTAACATCTATAGACTGCACTAAATCAAATGAAACGAATACATATTTTTTGTAATAGGGATAGTCAACTGGGAAAAAATTTCTGTGTATGTAGGAACATCGCCTCCCCCCTGTGGTGGTGGTGGGGGGGGAGCTCCCCCTGGAGGGGAGTACATTTTCATGATGGGTATCTTTTAAAAGAGCTCGCCAATACCTTAAAAACGAATGGGTTAACCATCGATCTGCAATAATTTAAAATAAAAATATCGATTTTTTTTTTTTAACAAGAAAAGAAGAAAAATAATAATAATGTGATATTGAAAATAAATTCAACTTTTTTGGATATTTAGTGTTATGCTACTTCTCTAATATGGAAATCGTCTGCATTATAATAAAAGATAATTTGTTTAAATAATAATTTTAATAAATTATTTTTTTAAAAAACAGAATTATTTTTTAATGACCGAATAGAATTCTACATAAATGTAGGTGCATTAAGGAAACGGGGTTTGAGGGGGGCGGTAGCCCCCCTCACACAGAACTAATTATCATATAAAACTCTTCCTAAGCCTAATTTGAATTGTTTAACATATATTTACATAACAGTACTCGTTATCCTACCTCTTAATCTCCAACCTGTGTTTATAGTATTAAATTTCAGGCTAAGAGAAAAACGTGTGAGAGACCAGATATTTGTAAAATAGAATCCGTCAAAACAAATTTATTTAGAATTAAAAATATTAGGTACTTAAAATATTCATTTTATTTACATAAAAGCGAAAGTAAAAATGTCTAAAACGTGCTATATGTATAAACATTGTTTCTTTATCGTTTAATTTTTGGCATTATTTTCCAATTAAAGAATGACAAATAAAATTTTAAGGAGTGGATCGAGACAGCACATTTGCTCCTTTGAAATAGACATCTAAATTTTTAATTGTTGCCTTTATTTTAATTTTTTCAACCATAATATAAAATATACTTTCACTTGAAAAAAGTGAAATAAATAAAATAAAAAATAAAATATTAATATTTTCTTTTGACATTCAAATGCTTTAAAATGCTGATTAGATATTTTCTTTTGTAAGAAAGCTTCCTGCTACCTGAAACCCCCGGTTATGAATTTACACCCTTCCACTAAAAGTAAGGAAACAGAAAACGAAAGATGTAATTGGAAAACACGTAAACTTGTGTTGTATTATGCACGTATATACGCTTCGCGCACATAAATATATATATATATATCACTGGACACCCCCACCTCGCTGTGCATGAATCTGAGAGCGCATGTAACTCGTTTTCGAAGCCATCGCTATCACGCACGTATGTTCGCTTCGCTCACATGAAAACCAAAAAAAAAACATCACTGGACACCCCAATCTCGCTGTGCATGAATCTGAGAACGCATGTAACTCGTTTTCGAAGCTATCACTATCACGCACGTATGTTCGCTTCGCTCACATGAAAACCAAAAAAAACATCACTGGACACCCCAACCACGCTGTGCATGAATCTGAGAACGCATGTAACTCGTTTTCGAAGCCATCACTATCACGCACGTATGTTCGCTTCGCTCACATGAAAACCAAAGAACATCACTGGACACCCCTGTCTCGCTGTGCATGAATCTGAAAACGCATGTAACTTTTTTTCGCTGAAATCATTATTGCGCACACAACTCCCCCCCCCCCCAAAAAAAAAAAAAAAAAAAAAAAAATGGATACCCCTACCTTGATGTGTTTGAATCGCAAAAGTGCGCGAAATTACGATACTTACGTATTATCCGTAAGTACACGCATGAACAAATTTGATATATATATTTTTTTTTTTTTTAACGTGAAAGCATATTTTATATTATGGTTGAAAAAATTAAAGGCAACAATTAAAAATTTAGATGTCTATTTTAAAGGAGCAAATGTGCTGTCTTGATCCACTCCTAAATTTTAGTGTTTTAAAAATCGATGACTCACGATCTTAAATGAGTATTGTAGCAAAGATCATGCGTCATTATTTTTAAATGGACAAACCTTGATTCTGAATATAAAATTGTAAATAACTGATACATTTCTCAGATGGTTTAATTTCTTTATAACAATGTCGTTGCTCTCTTTAGCCCTTGTTCTTTTTGCATGTTTCTCATATGTTCACAATCAAAATGTAAGTCTGTATCTTTTTTACAACTAATCAACTTGTATACTATTGGAAATATATTAATGTCATTTAATATTAAATTATATTTTTCCAGTCATCATCTTACAACTGAACATGTATTTATGAGAGGAAAATTTTCATTTGTTGATTATTTTCTGCATATTAGAAACTCGAATTTTTTTTTTTTTTTTTTTCATAAATTTATTTAATGTAAAAGATTTTTGCTACATAGCTGTGAGTTTCTTTTGGTATTGTTTTATTCTTTGCAATTCTTTCTTCAATTCTTTAAATTTATTGGGACCAAACTCATTTTTTCACCGAGTTCTATATTTTTCTCCTGAATTCTGTCGCCCACCAGTGGTCGAGTGGTACTGCGCTCATAGCTGTTAGATGTGAGGTGCCGGGTTCGATTCCTGGTTGCTCTCTTCGGCATAGCCGTTTGGTGTTTTCCATGTTTTTCTCAGAAACTTGCGTAAATACGGGTAAAGACCGCATAGAAAGACCCCCACGAAGGACACTCCATCTTAGGCCTAGGGAACTAGTGCAGTCAATCTGTCTTGATCTCCACAAACCAACCCTGAATTCTGCCGCACTTGCGATTTTCAGGGTTTTTTTTCTTTCCTTTTTTTTTCTGTACTCTTGTTCATTCACTTAGAATGAAATCTGTTTCGGGGAAACCTATTTCAGTGATAGAATTTAAAATTTAAACATTTATCAGTTATCTTTAATTTTCCAAAAATTACCTTAATGTTGCATTTCATCTTCGTCGAAATTAAGCATTAATTTCGACATTACGCAGGTGTTCCAAAACTCTCATTTAACACTCGTTGGTATAACGGGGAAATTTTAAGCTGAATATTATTCATTGTGACATCTATTTAGAATGAGAGAGAGAGATTGACTTCTAAATATTTTCTGAGCCAATTTAACTACGCTGATTGGGGACATTCTTCAGATTGTTATTCGGATGTTATTCGTAGTGAACATAAACAAATAAAACTTATAATATATCCATACCCATACAGCACAGAATGTTTCAGTTATGCTGCAAAAAGCTAATCTTTTAAAAACGTAACACGTTTTAGTATGCTCTCTGATACTTTCTGAAACATTCGCCCTTTTTGATTTTCTATCTGTTAAGTGATTGTAACGTTTCTGTTACGTATCTGATTTTTTGTTACGATCGCGCACATTTCTACGTTTTTGAAACTAATCGGAAAGCAATCTGAACAGTTTTAAACCTTTTGGAAATGTTTATAATGTTTCAATGTTATATGATTGTTACGTTTCTGGAACATTTTGTGCTGTTAGGGTAATAGAGGGGCAAAGAGTTTCTGATCTTTAAGCTTCTAGACAAAGACATCATGATAAAACACAAACTCGATTCCCTGTCTAGCTGTTCAGAGTGTTCCGTGGTTTTCTTCGAAACTGTAAAGAATACGGGCTACATAGAAAAAGAGTTTGTTGCATTTTTTTTTTTTTTTTTTTTTTACTTTTCGAATATACATATGTAAGAAAAGTATTGTAATCATGTTAAAAACTCGACTTTAAGATTTTGGTGTTTCTATACGTTTTGAGGTCCTCTGAGTTAATTTTTTTTCTATTTTTACGATGGCGTATGTATGTGTGTGTGAGAGAGTGTGTAGTTAAACTCTTTTTTCAAATAAGCTGAAAGTTGATACGTATGTTGTAGATTACTATAGCACGAACTCTATTGATTTTGGTCAATCTAGCACTTATAGTGTTTTTACAGGGACACAAATAAAAAATCTGTATCATTATGGCCTATGGGTCCAAATTGTGTGAAATGCGATAGCGTCTAACCGCCTTATTCGATTGAGCTGAAAACTTATCCACATGTTATAGGTCACCGTCGCACAAACTATATAAATTTTATGGAACTTATAGTTTTTTTCAAGGATACAAAGAAAAAAATCTGTGTCATTGTATCTATGGGCATAAATTTTTGAAAGTGCGATTGCGTCTAAATGCCTCATTTGATTGAGCAAAAAAATTATACACATGTTATAAATCACCGTCACACTAACTGTATAGATTTTTGTGACTTTAGCATGTATTGTGATTTTACAGGGACACAAAGAAGAATTCTTTATTATTATGACCTCTATGTCCAAAATTTTCGAATTGCGATAACGTCTTAACCCCTTATTCGAATCTGCTGAAAATTTACGCATATGTTGTAGGTCATTCGCACGTACTGCATAGATTTTTGTGAATCTAGCACTTATAAAATTTTACAGCGACACAATAAAAAATTCTTTTTCATTATGATCTATGGGCTCAAATATTTGAAAAGCAGTAGCGTAAAATTAAACAATAAACCATAAGAAGGAATATCCTGAAACACACTGTTATAATTTTTACTTTTGTTTATTTAACGACTTCTTTTACTTTAATTTATATATACAACCGTTAATTATTCAATGTTTGGAATGTCGAGTGGTGTCTTTCCAGATTTTTTCTATTTACCCAAAAAAGAAAAATGTTCAGGCTACAGCAACAAAAATTTGGTTCATTTAACAAATGTTTTGTTGTGAACTGAATATCATTTTGATGTGACATGAATGTTGTTTTGATGCATACTGAATGTTTTGTTATGAACTGAATAATGTTTTGATGAAAAATTAATTTTGTTTTGATGTGAAATGAATAATATTTATATGTGAAAAGAATGTTGTTTTAATGCGAATTGAACGTTTTGTTATGAACTGAATGTTTTCTTGTGAACTTGATAAATGAGCGCCTTCAAAATAATTTCTAATGCTGCTACTTAGAACATGTCGAAACGTTTCAATCGTCGAATAATGACGTACAACCTGTTTTCAGAAATTATAAAATGAAAGCTATGCTATCAGTAGTTTCAATCATCAACTTCACTTCCAAATTGTTTGATATGTTTACTAACGTAACTTTTTTCCAGTGCCCTAAATGACTAAAACTTTAAAGTTATTTCAAAATCTTATATCAGCATGATATCACATCGGCCATCAAAAAATTAATAACACAGTATTTTTATTATCACACACACACACAAAATAATAATAATAATAATAATAATAACATAAAGCAGTGTTTGGGGACTGCCGATAGAAGTGAAAACTAAGTAACTTGTGAATTGTATCGTCAAGCTATTAGATTATTTTTTTCGAATTATTTTTGGTTTGTAAAGAAGTGTTTGTGATCTGTATTATATGATTCGGCAGAATATTTGTAGCTACCCAAATTAAATGAACTAAGCCTTATATTAAGTAAAAATATTGATTACTTATGAAATTATTTTAATTAGTAGCTGAGAAAGAAAACCGATTCAGGACACGTCAAAACGTGTAAATCAGCTGAAATCTCGAATTCAACTTTCGATAATATAAAAGTACTTTAAAATTTCTTTCGAATGATGTATTAAAAATAATTTAATCATAATTAGTATTTGAAATACGCGTATCAGAATAAAATTTAATTTCCAATTAAAATGTAAAATTTTTCCAAAATCGATGAAATTTGAACTGCAACTATCTCCCGTGCTGTTAATGGCGTACAGAAAGTTTCAAAAAATTTAGAAGAAAATTGAAGCATTTTGAAATTTGCAATTTTTATTCCTAGTAAAAAAAACACGTGATGTCAATTGGTAAAAAATATGTTTCTTCTCACTGAAAGCCTTCGCTGACGATGACGCAAGTTGTATGATTTTTGTTCACCCAAAAGTGCTCAACCCGCCTAAGGAATTTTTCACTTCAAATGGAAAACCTTCGCTGACGATGACGCGAGTTTCATGATTTTTGTTCACCCAAAAGTGCTCAACTCGCCTAAAAAAGTTTTCACTTCACTTCACTTCACTTCACAAAAAAAAAAAAAAAAAAAAAAAAAAAAACAAGCAGTATTTCAAGCAGTACATATACCGTGAATTTCACTAAAGGTACAGGTAGGTAGTTATAAATACCATTATATACAAATAAAAACTCATTAATTATGAATTACTAAGTCACATTCAAAGTAGCTTTAGTCGTGGATTTCTTCAATCACTTAATCTGAAGATTAATGATTAATCAAGATTTAATTGTCTTTTCATGATTACTCATTGAACAATCACTACTCGTACTATCAGGAATAATTAATTTTTAATTTCAACTGCCCAATCGATTGCATTTTCCGAAACACTGCCATAAACTAGCGGTACATATATTTTATATTTTATATTTATACAAATACATTTATTTTATGGTATAAATGCCGTTTACGAATGAATTGGTACATTTTACGTATTTTTATAATTAGTGTACCGTAAAAATACTCAAGTTACACCGTAAGGATCAAAACTGTTCAAGTACCGCAAAATTTATGGTATTTATGCTGATATTTTACATTTTTCTACAGTGCATGTATAGACAGGAGGAAGTAGAACTCTGTTTACAGATGGAAGCATTTCATGTTTCAGGCCAGACAACCATGTGAGAGGAAAATAATATTTACTACAGATTAAAAAAAAAAAAAAAAAAAACTAGTATTTTGTGGCCACCATTAGACTTTCTTCTATATTTTACTATATAAATTCCCTCAGCTCAAATAATTTTCAAAAACTATTATTTATTAAAATCATCTACCATGATAAATGCAGGCGATTTTCATCTTAGAGAAAACTAACACGAAATATCCAAAGAAATACAGTTTAACCAACATCTTAAAAAATACGTTTTCATAATAGTTATCTCATGTAACAAGTTCCGTACAGTTAGGCGAAATGTCCACAACCTAAAAACTGGGATTAGAAATCCTTTGGGATCTTCCGAGGGCGCCCTCTGGATTGTACAAGAAAGTATCCTCTTCTGGGAGGAGTCGAATGAATGACAGGTTCCAGTTCCCCTGCACCTGCAGGTGTGATGTCGAGGGAAAAAATGTTTTCGTTAAAGAAAGGGACTGATTCATTAGCAATTTTATGTGAGACCCGATGAGCTAGAATGAATATTACAATCTGGAGCTCAGTAAGTACACGTGAAAGATATCAAAGTATGTGGGTTCTCGAAAGTCTGTGAGTTCAACTTTACAGACAAAATATAAAACTTCCTACATTTAATAAATGCGAATATGTCAAAAGATGATGGTACTATACTGCGATTTCTGCAATTTAATGGAAGACTATATCTCATGTTCTATTGTGTAAAATCAAACAAAACTTGATATGTGAGAAGACCATTATTAGACATTATACTGATTCAAATTGCGACCATATCGGTTAGCGCTGTCATGTTACAATTTTCTCGAAGAATGGAAAGGCTATATCTCAATTTCTATGGCATAGATCTGTACAAAACTTGATATGTGAGGTAACCATTATAAAAGCGAATTTTTTAAGATGTTATTTATAAAGAAAAAAATTGTCTTTCTTCGGATATTTAATGTTAGTTTTCTCTAAGATGAAAATCATCTGCATTCATCATAGTAGATAATCTTAATAAAAAACAGTTTTAATAAATTATTTGACTGGGTGAATATGTATAGAAAAATACAGAAGAAAGTCTTATGGCGGCCACAACATACTAGTTTACTACTCACATACATACACACACATATACGTATATTCATACCTCAATGTAAAAATAGCAAAAATAAATTCAGGTCACCTCAAAACATATAGAAATATGAAAATCTCAAAATCGAATTTTTGTCATGATTACAATACTTTTCTTACATGTGTGCTTTCCAAAAGTAGAAATCTTACCTGTGAAATGTCATATATTCTCCTTTTACAATTTTTTTTTTTTTTTTTTTTTTTTTTTACGTTTTTTTTATAGATAATCTAATCGCTATTTGTTTGCGATCAAATATGTTTTATGCACAAAACAATCAACTGCGATCAAATATGTTTTATGCATAAAACAACTTTTAAAGGAAAATAAAATTTTGAAACGAACTTTCAAATATGTGTGCAACAACCCCACGATTTCCATTACCCACTATTGAAGTATTATTATGTACTTTTTGGAGAGAATGGTGGTCAGTAAAGATATAAAATTGACCTAAAAAATTAGACATCCAACAGTTTTTTCTCAAAATGAAAACTGACACATGTGTAAAGACATATACAAAAGAATTTGAGTTTTTTTTTTTTTTTTTTTTTTTTTAAACACCTATTTGAGAGATTTAAAACAGACCTACCTAATCAGGATATGTAGTATTACTGTTTTTCCTGTAATAACCACGTCATACATATGAAAGGATATCTGTAAAATGTTTATGTAGCAGTTTTCAAGAAAATCGTTTGAGCCGTTTTTGAAATACCGACATTCACCAAAACTTGGCAAACTCAATTATGAAATACAGATTTTTAATAACTTTTAGTCGCATTATGTTTCTTTTATTTTTAAAATTACTTTTTCTATTTCATTATGTATGCATTTGTACATGGACATTGAATCGAGGTAAAGCAGTTTTGAAACTAAAAAGAAGATTTTGGGAGCGAGAAAAATTGACACTGACAGGACTGGGCCCTTAAATAGATGTGGATTTAAATAGAGGTGCTGGTGTTTATCGAACAACGGCAGATAATTATTTAAAATGACTTTACTCAAAATGTTATTCAATCATTCCAATATGAATTTAAATTGTTTGCCTTTAATTATAAATTTTATGAATGTCAATTTTTGTTTTTGCTTCCTCCCCCCTTTGAATCCGCCACTGGTACTGACCACTAATTCAGGGGTACATTTGATAATGTACTTTTGTTTTCCCCCCTTTTGTACATAAATACGTAGTATATAAATTAATACGTAGTATAGAGTACAAATAAAATACTACCTGCGATTTGGGAATTTTCGATTTTTAAGGGGAAGAAAGGGGGAAATTTTTCTGAATCCAGGTGTCCAAACAGTTTTTCAACATAACAACAAGATTTTTTTAATTAACTAAAGTATGAAATTTAGGTGGAAACACTTCATTTTAATCTTTTCATACATTTTAGCGCGAAACAAGCTAATAGAAAGTCTTTAATTAATTAATTTATTTTTTAATTTTATTTTATTGCGGCAGTGCTTTTAATGACAAACTGCAAGTATAAGAATGAGTGTGTTAGGCTTAAAGTTTTACTCTTCATGGTAATATTGCACAAAAAAAAAAAAAAAAAAAAAAAAAAAAAAAATATTAAATATGTTTAAGTAAATTATATTTAAAATATTTTTAAAAGAATAGTATATGAAATCTATTTATATTTTATTGTTTTAAAATAAAGAAAAAGAAATGAAATGAAATATACAATAAAACAAAAGAAAAAAAAACTAATGCCGGATATTCATATCCGGCAGGCACAAGAGCTCTGGATATCTGGTATCCGGCAAAATCACTATCCGTTTCATCCCTATTCTAAATTTGTGTCATATAGAGATTCTACACTAAAATTTTCGTTGAGATCAAAGAAATGGTTCATGTGCAAGGGCACGCACATAAAAGCATGTTTGGTGTAGAATATGGCATGAAAATCATTCACAATTGGTTTACAGTAGGGTGACGAAATGATGTCCTAGAAATTTGAGGACGTCATTAAAAAAATATTACAATTACACATTTACATAGGTATAATTTATGCTAAAAATGAGTATTTAAAAGGTCGTAATTATGATAATAATTTCTTTGCTACAATTTTTCAAAACTCAAAAAAAAAAAAAAACGATTTCAAAGCATGGACTGTCCTAGAATGTTAGTACATATTAAATTTAGTACTAATTTACAGTGCTGCCGAAAATAAAAAGAAAAAAAGAAAGAAAAAAGAAAAAGAAAAAAGAAAAAAAAAGAGAACTACATTATAATTGGACTTATTCAGGAATTGTTAGAAGGGCTATATTTTAGGTTCTGCTATGTGTTATTAATATAGGACTAAATTTAATTAAGGATGGTACCAAAAAAAGGTGAGTACATAATATATAGAAAACATACAGAGCTACTAATATTTAAGCCTTTCTTTTTTTTTTTTTTTTTAGGACTGAGGACTATTAGTCTCAAACTGCGGTTTTTTGGGAGTCATTTTCGATAGTTGGACATTTATCGAAATCTAAAATTTATCGAAAATATAATTGAATAATTTGAAAGTGATGTTATGTTATAATAATAATAATAATAATAATAATAATAAAACTAATAGTTCTCATTTCTAACCTAAATTCAGCTTTTGCCAGAATTTCATTAAAATATTAAAAATAATAATAATAATAATCAGTATCAAAACAAACGATATCGGATTTTTTTTTTTTTCCTCGAAGAAAAAGAAAAGAAAATTAATAATAATCAGTATCGAAACAAACGATATCGAAAAAGTTTTTTTTTTTTTTTTTTAAGTGCGCGTGCAAAATGAAATAAAAAAAAGAAACAACATAATGAAGTTTGAGTTTTTTCATACTTCAGTTAACTTAAAAAAAAAAAAAAATCTAAACTCTCCAATCAATTAGCTGTTTAAACAGACGGATTCAGGAAAAAATGCCCCTTTCTTTTGGTACCTTATTTATAACGAATTTTTGATTAGAATTTTTAAAATTAATTAAAATATGAAAATAGCAATTTAAAAAAAAAATAATTAATTATTATTATTATTATTTTAATAATAAAGCTAGCTTTAAAAGAAAAAGCTTGTTATTATTTGATTTCTTTAAAAGTAGTACTTAATATTTTAAATATGTTCAGACTAATGTGTATATTTTAAATATTTATTTCATTATTTAATCTAAAAAGAATAATAATAATAAGTACACACAAACCAACCGTCAAAAACCTGATTTTCGAACTTATGGCATCTTAAAACGTGTAATTATAACTAAAACTCAATTTCGAAAATTTGATGCAAAAACAAAAAGTATTTAATTAGAGATTTTTTTTATTTAACTATATATATATATATATATATATATATATATGTGTGTGTGTATGTATAACCTTTTAATGGAAGTGTTTGCCCTTATTTAATTTTCTTTTCTTCTTTTTCTTTTCTTTTTCTTTTTCTCTTTTTGTCTGTAGAGTGTAATTGGTGGAAACGCTTTCCTATATTTTGACATATCGACGGAAACTGTTCAGCAATGAAAAAATTCTCATGCGGTAAACAAAGTATGTTTTAAAATATGATTTTGGGCTCTGGCTTTTTTAATGATATCGCGTTTTGAGATCCCATCATCCCATGAATACGAAAATCAAACTTTTACCGGTGAAACTATATGTATGTCTGTTATCAACATAGCTTCAACACAAATAGTGACAAATAGTGACAGGAAATTAAAATTTGGTAATTTGAAGTTTACATGAGAGTACCACTTGAAAATTGTAACTTTCAATGAGCACTGCGAATAAACGTTGTCTGAATGACTTGGAATAAACTTTTAAATTTATTAACAGCGTCGATTTTTTTTTTTTTTTTTTTTTTTTTTTTTTTTTAAATAAGTAATACAATATTTAAACAGAGATTGAGGGCATGTTAACTGGTAACTCTCAACAGAATTACATCTCAAATAAAACTGTTCCTGATTTTATTTTAAAATTTTTAAGGTATGTCCATATACACTACTTGTTATCTGACCTCTTCACCTTCAATCTATCTCAATAGTATTAAAACGCGGGATAAGAGAAAGTCGTGTGAGTGACACACCAGATTATCACTATTATGTTTATGTTATCCTTAATTCATTTCCAGATTTCCCTTACTTATCGTTGACGGTATAATTAATCGAATTTTTCTGTTTTGCAGTTGATTCAAAGTTTAAATTTTAGTTTTTACATACCTAATTGTTTAAAAAAAGTGCAAATGACCTTCAATTAAAAACAATATTAGAAATATTTATTCTTTCATTTTTACAGCTTACTATGCTGTTAAATACAAACAGCTAATTATTAAAATTTATTAATACTCTTTATTAATTATTTATATATATTTGTGTGTGTGTGTGTATGTATATATATCGGTTTTAATTTACACTACTTATCTGTGTGTACTGATTTTAATCAGAGTCCCCCCTTTAATTTCTGTTGTAATATGCGTAAAATAGGTACGACAGCAAGTTTTTAAATAAAAACAGTGTTTTTAGCTTAATTAAGTAATTGTAACTTTGAAACTTATAATTTCTTACTTCACCTTTTCTTTTATTTGGTTTAGCAAATTTTAATTTATTGATTTACGAAAATTTTACACATTATAAAGTTTTAGTTTATTGTGACTTTACTTTTTTTTCCCTCTCTGTTGTTTTATCACCATTTTTTAACAGTATTTTATTATAAGTAAATATATTAGCAAATTGTTATTTTATTATTATTTTATTTTATAGAGCTGCAAGGCAAAAAAATGCAAAATTATACAGTTATAAATCTGTTATTATAAAATATGTTTCTCTAGTGTAAAATATAAAATATTTATGTAAAATAAAAATAAATTTTTAATATTTAATTAGTTTAAATTTAAAGCAAATCAAATATATTAAAACAGATCTATACACAAACATGTGTTTTACTACAATACCTTCAGAGACTTATTTTCAAAAATATTCATTTAAGCACAAAAAACATTGCTTTTTTTCTCTGCAACATCTGTATGTTTTCAAATTAGTAATTTGACCATAGTTCCACCTTACGATAAATACCGGTTTCCGCCGCGTGAAGAAAACCCATTATCTCAGTGGTTTGTCAAACTGTCAAATTAGGAGTTTCGTTTTGCTCTGAATATTTCTTTGCGAATTTTGATACAATTTTAATTTGTACCGATAATCAATTTAATTTCCATTAAAAAAAAAAAAAAAAAAAAAAAAAAAAAATACTGTTTATTTTAATCAAAACTACATACATTAGAGAAAAGGTCCATGTTCTAAAAATTTCTCTATGATAATTTAAACAATATTTACTATGCGATTAAAATGGCATATGTTATCAGATAGGCTTTTTTCGACCATTGATTAATAATTAAAAAATTGCAATTAACTATATAAATTTTTAATAAGAGAAACCTCTGAGCCTTGAGTTTACCCATACAATGCAAAAAGAAGAAGCCAAAATATAAATAATTGTACTTGCTAGAAGGCGAATTTTATTCCCTATAGATTAACATGGGGACAAATAGTTTTGTTTTCAGGTGATAATGTCGCCTTAAATGCCATAGAAGTTGAAAAGTAGCATTCCCTTTCTCGGGAAAAACTGCACTATAGCAGCGCAATCTATTGGTAGCTATACGTCCAAACTGAATCGGCATAATGCCTCATAATGGCTTTCTCACATATCAGTGTTGTTTGATTATACGCATTAGAACCTGAAATATAGATTCACTTAAACTGAGGAAATCTCTGTATAGAAGAGCCATCTGTTGATCAATTAGTACCAAAAGTTGATTCGCAGTAACTTATGTCAAGGTGCATCCAGATATAATTTTTATGCAATTTTGCGCATTAGTTCCTGAGATATCACCCTCCTTTAAATTATGCAAATCGCTACACAGTAGCTCAGCCTGTTGAGCAGTTTACCCCAAAACTTGATAGGTACTAACATATGTCAAGATACATATACATATAAATTTATATGCATTTTTATGTAGTAATTCCTGAAATGTAGACTACCACTAACTTGTGAAAATCGCTGCGTAGCATCGGCACTTATTGGGCGGTTGACACCAAAAGTTGGTAGGCACTAACTTATATAAATTTGCATTTTCATATGAATTTATATGTATTTTTGTGCATTGGTTACTGAGATATAGCCTTACTTTAAATTGTAGAAATCATTGCATAGCAGCGCCACTTATTTAGCTGTTGACACCAAAAGCTGAAAGGCACTAATTTATATCATGTTACATCTATATATGACTTTATATGAATTTTTGTACTGTAACTTATGAGATATAGTCTTACTTTAAATAGTAGAAATCACTGCATAACAGCGCCACCTATTGAGCAGTTGACACCAAAAGTTGATAGGCATTAATTTATATCAAGTTGCATCTATATATGACTTTATATGCATTTTTGTGCTGTAAAATTCCTTAGATATAGCCTTACCTGAAATTCTGGAAATCTCTACATAGCAGCGCCACCTCTTGAGCGTTTGAAACCAAATGTTATAGGCACTAATTTATGGCAACATGCATCTACATATAAAATTATATGTAATTTTGTACAGTAGTCTCTGTGATACAGTCGCTACAAATTTTTTGTCTCACACACACAGAGAAATTTTCTAAAAATAGTCAAATCGTGTTCTGTAATTCTCGAAACGTGTAAATACACTAAAAGCTTGAAGTCGACAAATTTTTACTAATCTAATACTTTCTTCAACGAAATATAAAAGAAATTAAAAAAAAAAAAAAAAAAATGTTGTTGAACTAGATGTATCGGAAAGATATTGATATCTTCTTTTATTATTTATTAGTAATTTTTTTTTTTTTTTTTTTTTTACTTTTTTAGGATCCTGATTTATTAAGTTCTTGCTACCTTGAAGGTTTTGAGTACAAATGCGTGTATAACCCGGTAAGTGGTGTATTTGGTGTCTTTTTTAATATCAAAACACATATTTTGTCTTCTTTATTTCTAGCTAACAGATAAAAATGTAACGCATTAATTTGTAAAATGTTTTAAAATTACTCATTATAAATTTACCGAGTAGCTAATATTTCTTGAATTTATTAGTTTCATTTATTAAATTAAAAACTAAAGTAATTGATATTTTCAACGATTTCCAAAAAATGGTATTCTTATGAAGTATGTACTTTTATGTACAGAAAAATATTAGACTATTTTTAACAAGAACTTCGTGAATAAACAAAATTGTATGTGTCCTCTATTTAAAGTACAACTACAGTTTAGTGATTTTTTTTTTTTTTTTTTTACCCTCAACTGTTAAATTACACTGAGGAAAAAAAAAAAATATATATATATATATGCCGCCTTTCTCTAGAATGAATAAGTGGCCATTTTCTAAATCCCTTAACTAGAATTATAGATTTCCGAGCTATGCGCACAAGGCACGCCAATAAACTGAATAGACGAAATGATCGAGACTTTCTAAGGTACGCATTTCTAGATAGTGAAATAATATTCTGAATACTCTAAATATTCTGAATCATTTATATTGCGCGAAATTATCGCTAGAATTTGGTAATAAACCAAGATTATAGTTGCAGAAACTCGCCTCTTGTAGTCTCATTTATTTGCAGAGATTTTTAAATAACTTTGCCCTCGAGAATATAGGCAAACGCTCTAGAATTGTAATAGGGGCTTCTAGAACTCGCTTTCGAAGGGAAACTCGCTTTCAAACAAACTATTAAAAATAATGGCATTCAAAGTATTTGTGTTGGTACAGTTTGGAACCTGTTAATGAATAGCAGTTGATGCAAACAATAATAAGAAAAAGGCAAATCCAGAAGTTTCAACATGAGGGATGTACCAGAAAAAAAATTATGTATTACGATAAATAGAAAATACGTTTCCATGGTGTAATTTATAAACATTTATCTGCGTGAAAATAATTGTAATTTTTATTTTAGAATAAAAAATTTGGGATTTTTATTGCATGCAGTTCAATCTATTGGCAAGAATTTTGCTAAAAGAATTTTTTATTTTTTACTTTTGCTAATAAAGAAAAGAATCTTTCTTAGTGAAAACACATTTTTTACCAGTCACATTAAAACATGCCAATTCGTTCACGTGTGGTCGATGGTGAATCCTTATCACTACGAAGTCATAAAACACTGAGGTGTTTCATGGTTAAAGTTTACCTTATCATACTGTACGTGCTGCCCGAAAGTCTTTAAGGTGTAAACTGTTACTTTTCGTACATCAAGTGTTGCCACAACCAGTTTTGCCAGATCTGGCGTACTTTTTATTCAATAATCACCAATAATTTTCAGTTGTAAAGTTTGCCTAATCACATCGAAAATTAATTATCTATTATTTATAGATAAAAAAATCACTTTTTAAAATTATTAATTATTATTGATTATTGAATAAAATAAAAAATTCGACAGATCTGGCAAAAACCGTTTAACGACGAACAGGTCTGCCACTTGCATCATTTATTATTATTATTATTATTATTATTATTATTATCTTCGTACCAATATTTTCATAACATAAAATTTATAATAAATTTATAAAGGCAAAATGCAGATTTGCCTGCGAAAATTATATTAAAAATTCTATTTTTTGGAAATAGTAATGCGAAAAGAATATAAAAAGTCGCCTGTGGATGGCCTGCACGAACAAATTTTTGGCTCGATGTGACCTTCAGTTTGGTATCATAACAATGAAAATCCTACTCATTTGAACCATTACATCCGTAGCTATTTAAATTACACGTTTGACCAACAGTCGATCAATTTTGGGGTCAAGATCATTTTTCTCCTTGATCATCAGAGTACGAGGGCTGTCCGTAAAGTATCCGGATTTAATTTATAACTATAAAAAGAAATGGATATACATACTTCAGTTCAATCCCCTTCAAAGTTTCGTCCTTGAGAAGCAGCACACTTAGCCCAACGTTGTTGCCACTCTTGGAAGCAGGATTGGAAGTAGCTCTTTGGAATGGCCAACAGCTGTTTGATCGCTTTTTGTTGGATGGTGTTCACATCCTCAAACCGTCGTCCTTTAAGCAATTTGAACGGTGCCATGTTTGGTGCCAAACTTTGACAATTTGAACGGTGCCATGTTTGGTTAAAAATTTTCGCTTTTTCAAAGCTAAAGAAAACGCTTAAAGGATGACGGTTTGAGTATGTGACGACCATCAAACAGAAAGCGATTGAACAGCTGTTGGCTATTCCAAAGAACGACTTCCAATCCTGCTTCCAAGAGTGGCAAGAACGTTGGGCTAAGTGTGTTGCTTCTAAAAGACGATACTTTGAAGGGGATTAAACTGAAGTATGTATATCCATTATATATATATATATATATATTAGTTATAAATTAAATCCGGATACTTTATGAACAGCCCTCGTATATCTTTTAAAGAATACCAAGCAATTGGTGTATGACTTTCCTGTTAATAGCACCCCATACCTAGTTGCACGCGTCGCAGTAGCTGTTAGAATCTAGAATAACAGCATAGCGTCAATGCGCTTACTGTAGATTAGCCTGCCTCACAGCTCATGCACGATAATTTGAATACCTTCTTCGGCTTGCATACATTTACATTGCTACCAACATCCTGATTAATATTCCGTAGTACTGTTAGTACCCGACCCGTTTTTTACACCACTTAAATTTCAGAGTAATTCTCTTCACATCTAATTACAATTAAATAAGAAGAAAAATACCCTAAAAATTAAATTAAATTAAAATAAAATAATTATAAGATAAAAAACGTTTTATATACACACAGAAAAAAAATGTTGCCAGTTGTCAATACAGAATTGACTAACCCAAACAGCTGACTAGGAAACTTCAGTTAAAAAGTGTACTAGCTTAACTGGTCTCCAAAACAATACCCCAGACTAGGAAGGTTAATATTATCAGATATAGCCGTCTTAACTGATAATATTAACCTTCTTAGTCTGGAGTTTTGTTTTAGAACTAGTTCAGCTAGTGCAATTTTTAACTCAAGTTTTCTAGTCAGCTGTTTGGGTTAGTCAATTCTGTATTGTCAACTGAAAACTTTTTTTTTCTGTGTACCATGTTTTTAAATTTTCTGTTGAATCATAGCTATAGAACTACATTAGCACTTTATCATAGCGTATAAATTTTTTAAAGTGATAATGACGTCAGTTTTTGTGAGATGATTAATTTAACTTTTTACAGTTTTTTAACGTTCACGTTTAATTAAATGTATTTATTTTTATGTCGAAAGAAAAGGAACTCGTAAATTCTTTATAGCAACAATTAAATTATAGCTAATATTTTAATAGCTATTTTTAAAGCAATTAGGAGGTTGTTATTTTCGTTTTTTAATTAATTAAAAGAAAGATAATGAAAAATTCGAAAATTGGGCTTAGAAGTATTGTGTTGTCATTGGGTTAAGAGCTTTTGCGAAAGTTTCAAATGTCTAGCTAGTAGGGAAGTTAGTTAAAAATCGATTGCAAAATATGTACCTGATAAACAAACAAACAAAAAAAAAAAAACAAGAATCGAAGTTAATATAAACATGGTAAAATAGGCAGGTTCTAACAATACTGCGGAATATTAATTAGAATGTTGGCAGCTATGCATTTAACCATGTTACTTTCGATGATGAACATTGATTAATAAATCTCATATTCACTAACATGATGGACTCACCACGCCCCAACCCTTTCATTTTTTTAAACATAAATTTTTAAATGTTAAACTTCGATAACTGTTTAAAACAGGTTTTAAATTATATATTTTAAAAAAATTAAAGAACACGTTTTTATTCAAATGTGATCTAAAAAGCACAAAATATCTATCTTTATGCTACATAGTATTAAAACGAAGGGTAAGGAAAAAACGTGTGAGTAATGAACCATAACATTACATGTTTAATAAAAATAATAATAATAATTTAGAATTATTCAGAAAAAAACATTTTTAAAAAATCTCCCCTGACTGGGCTCGAGCGTTAGACATTTAGATTTGTAGCTCGGAGCTTTACCTCTCAGCCACAGCGTTCACGTCGGGAAAGTCTTTTTTAACACGCTTTTACTAGATTCACCTGTATGTAACTACATCCGTTGTATGTATGTTTGTATGTTTGTAACCGCTCTGGGAGCAAATAAAAAATCTATATTGTAAAAAAAGTATTTCCCTGCGTGAACGTCGTGGCGTTGAGGTATAGCTCTGCGGTCTAGCGTTCGAGCCCAGTCAGGGGAGGTTTTTTAAAAATGGTTTTTGATTAATTCTAAATTTTTTAATTAAATATTTAAATGTATGTAAATTTTATGGTGTGTCACTCACACTACTTTCTCTTACCCTGCATTTTAGTACTAAAATAGATATTTTCTGCTTTTTAGTTCACATTTCTATAAAAGCGTGTTCTTTAATTTTTTAAAAATATAATATTATTTACAATATAGATTATTTATTTCCTCCCAGAGCGGATACAAACATACATGCAGGTGAAGCTAATCAAAACGTGTTAAAAATGAACTAATTAAGATAAAACCAACTTAAAACAATATTTCTGAAATCTGGAGACATGTCATTGAAAAATTAAAATACTTTATTTTAAATTATGTTTTAACAGTATTTGAGTATTTTTATAAGAATTATGTTTTTAACCCGCTAATATTTTCTTTCCAGTCAAATGCAACTCTGCTGTGCGCTATCTTCGATGTATGTCCAGATTATGTTGATAAGGTAATTTACAGGATAGATTATTTGAAAACTATTTACCTATTTTGTTATTATTGCTATTATATAATGTGGAAATTCAAGACGCATTATATGAGACCAAGGGTACACTCAAAACATTTAAATATTCTATTACCGTAATTAAGTGTATATAAGCCGCAGCTTATTAAAATGTTGCTAAAAAAAACAATGCTCTTAGATAAACCGCGGATTATGCAAACATTGTTACGATGATGTGGCAGGTAAATAAGGAATATATATATATATATCAATCTTCTGACATCTACGCAAGTTAATAAAATAATAAATTATTAATTATAAATGAAAATAATAAAGTATTTAAGAAATAATTCGGTATAAAGAAAATAAAATCAATTTGTTCTAGCATGCAGATGTAATGCAACAAATATGAGAAACACGGGAACAAGATGGTGGAATCCGATCATATATACAGAGTCATAAAAATAATTAATTATAAATGAAAGTAATAAATTATACAAAGGCTCTGTATAAAAAAAAATAAATAAATAAAATAAAACAAAGCCAGTATCAAAAAATAGTAAAAAAAAATAGTAAAAAATAGTAAAAAAAATAGTAAAAAATAGTAAATCCAGTAGCAAAAAATCAAAAACAAGGGAACAAGATAGCAAACTCCAGACGTATATGCTAATTAATCAAAATAAGAAATTATTAGTTAATAAGTAGCAGTTTATAAGCGATAATCAGTGCTCGAGAAACTCGAATACTAAATTTCCGTTTTCGGCGGAGATCGATTGCTCTAAAAAGTGTGGACGACGGAATTTAGCATTATCATTAGATAGCCCGCACTGTTAGATAAGCCGCAGCCCTCCCCCCAAATCAGTGTTTTTTTTTTAGATAGCCCGCGGCTTATCTTCACTAAATTACGGTAAGTATAAAAATGTTTTTATATACTCTTTAATATAATATATATTATTATCAAATGATTTTTCTTTTCCTTTTCTCGTGATATCTAAATTTAATACCGCACAACTATGCATCGTTGACATAAAAAAGGCTTTGATAATTATAAAAGCTGACTGTGTGTATTTGAGTTGTCATCACGTTTCTTATTTTGAAAGTGGCCATCAAAATCAGGCCTTAACAACCTAAAACTCTTGGCGGGCCACATTAGAAATCTATTTTACACAGGTATAAGTTTACATTATATCAGTGCATGAAGCATATGCATATAGTAATTATTTTTCCGGTGGTGTCGGGAAAGTTTAAAACAGAAAATATGGATATTAAATGCAATATTTCCTCATAAAACAACTGTAAAATAAACAAAAACTTATGAATTCATAAACATAATAGTAAAAATCAGTTATTGATCTTCTAATATTTTATTAACATCAGTGAGTACGATATTTGTTTCTTTAGCTACCTTAATCGGTATTTTCATTTAAAAAAGTCAGAAAAAAAATATTCATTTTAGTTGTTTTATTCAAATATGTCAAATTAGAAATCTTCTGAAATCTTTCGCGGGACGCAGAACCTTACGCGGCGGACCACTTGCGGCTTGCAGGCCGCGTGTTGGCCAGCCCTTGTCTAAATCCTACAAGATGAGATATTGTATCAAGTCCATTTTCATTTTGAGTTTTGAGTTATTTCATGTTCTCAGAAAATATTTTTTAAATGACATCATATTTAAGAAGTAATGTATACTTACATGTAAAAAATGAATGTGAAAAAAAAATATATATTAATTCAGATCTCGAAGCCTGAACCCCTTTTTTTTTTTTTTTTTTTTTTTTTTCAGGACACACTAAAAGGAAAGAAATTACCGCCTTTCCTGTTAACAATATTTTTATAAAGAAAATTTTACCGTATTTTTCTAGCAATGTGTCATAATTAAATAGAATAGAGAATATTGTAAAAAAAAAAAAAAAAAAAAATTGTGGCAATATAGGAAAAAATATCTCATATCTGAAAGTGTCCTGAAAAAAGAGCGGAGACTTTAGAGAAAATAAATGAACTCTTTTACTAAAAATATTTTTGTTTCAAGTAAGAAAATGACGTTTTTATTCATCTAACAAGTCGGATTCAGACCACTAAAAAGCAAGAGTTTGCATGGTTAGATATGCTTTTGGGATGCGAGCAGGTTGTTGGTGCTTAAAAAAAAATAGTTACCAACATCGTAATTAATATTTCGTGGTACTTTTAGTATTCATAGCTTTTTCTACACTACTTGAATTTTATTTGTGCAGAGCTCGAAGTCTCCACCATTTTTAGGACCTTTCAGATATGAGACAATTTCCCCTACAATAATCTCATAGATGCAAACATCTTAATTTATTCCGGAGCATTTTTAGCCCCGCCTCTATTTCTCACCACTTTATTTTTATAGTATTTTTCTCCAATATATAACTACGGTAAAATAAGAAAAATTTACTGTTAAAAAAAAAGTGGTATGGAATAAAGGCGGGGCTAAAAATTCTCCGGAATAAATTAAGATGTTGGCATCTCTGTAATCTCTATCGTATTTAATTATGACACGTTGCTAGAAAAATATGGTAAAGTTTTCTTTTAAAAATATTGGCAGCAAGAACGGTGGAAATTTCTCTTCTTTCAGTGTGTCCTGTTAAAAGAGGGTGGAGACTTCAAGCTCTGCTGGTGCGGAAAAAAGAAAAAAAAAAGTGAGAACTAACATTTTCATTATGGAATATTAAATACGATGTTATCAGCAGTTCAAGGCATCTGCCAGATAAATTTGGCTGAATTTAGGGTTTGTATAGTGCGCGAAAAGTCTGTTAGTCTTTGTCATGACCAGAAACTGTAAAAAACATTTTTATTACCCCAATCAAAGTTTAAAGTAGTTGTCTCCAAAAGCAATTACAACTAAATAAGTAGAAAAATGCTCTAAAAAAAAAGACTGTTGAGGAATATATATATAAATATATATAAGCGGGTTCTAATAATACTGCTCTCTATTAATTAGGATGTTATCAGTTGTTGAAGGAAAGACAGTATGCTGAAGGTACCTCATAGATAAAGTAGGCTGTAGTTAGGGTTTCTATTGGACGAGAACTGTTTGTTAGTCTTTGTTATGGTCAGAAACTAAAAAAAAAAAAATACATCGGACTGTGAGGAAGTTGTGTACTTGGGGGTTCGTGAGTTATCCGAGAATGAAAGGCAAAACTTACAAAAATTCAGTAATTTATTCACAGAAAGTTCGAGAAAAATACCTATAAACCAAGTATCAGCTTCAATTCAACCAGTAAACACAGCTTAAACACAGCGTTCAATAGCAAATCCACAGTACAAACTGTATAGCAATAACACTTAAAGTAAGTCTCTTTCTAAGAGGCTCAAAGCAATGCAAGCATTAGCGAAGCTCGCTGAGAACTGAACTGAACTTGCCTTCGCGAGAAAGCGCTCCTTATATAACCCTGTAGAAAAGTGTGGAAAGTTCCAGAAATTTCCGTATCTCATCAGTCAATGAGATTAGAACTTCCATATTTGGTATATCCCTAATAAGGATTTTCTCGCCAAGGTCGCCGAAAAAATCGCCAAGGTGCGAAAAAGTCGCAAAATCCATTACCTGCCTTATTGGTGCTTCTTTTTAATGCGTTTTTAAGGGAGAATAAGGCAACGATAAAACGATTAGAAATGCACAAAATTAGCACTTTATCAACTAACTAAGCCTCTTTGAAAGAATTTATACAAAAATGAACACAATTATTTAAAATGTTGTAACACTGCCCCCCCTCCCAACGACTGCACATCCCGGGCAGTGCAATCCTTGGTCAAGAGGCGAAACTAAACAAATTTACACAATCTAAAATACAAAAACTAAGTTGCATATTACAAAAACTAGAAATATAAATCAAGTGAGAAATATTTACAGAATAAACAAATATGTGCAAATATTTATACACAAATATTTACATTACGGATGCGCAAATTTTACCAGTATTTACATTTTAAATTTTAATATTACCGATAATTGTGGTACTTGACTAGCCTGTTATAGTGCACCACCTTCGGTTATGATGACGGTGTTTTAGTGATCCACACCACTACATCATTCAGCCTTTTTAAGATTGTGTACTGGTTCCAAGTTCCAGTTGCACTGAAACTTGGGAGAGAGTCCTTTGCACCGAACAGGATCCCACAACCAGACCTTGTCCCCTTCCTGGAACTCATGTTGTGTAGCATTTAGATCGTACCTTGTCTTCATTTTCTCCGTTGCCATGTGAATCCGCTCCCGAGCAAAGTTGTGTAATTCCTCAAATTGTGCCTGGAGATCTTGGATGTACTCCTCGGGCGATGAAAGCACATTGGGTGGACAATCAAACAGGAGATCAAATGGGAGACGAAATTCACGTACAAACAGTATCTGGGCTGGAGTATAGCCGGTGGTTTCATGGACAGCACTTCGATAAGCCAGCAGGAACAATGGAAACTTCAAGTCCCAATCTTGCTGGTTCTTTGATACTAGAAGAGAGAAATTATTCAGGATTTCACGGTTGAACCTCTCGACCATGCAGTCCGACTGGTGATGTAAGGGTGTTGTCTGGGTTTTGTCTATGCCGAGTAGTTAACAAAGTCCTTTGAAAACAGCAGAGGTAAAGTTCGTACCTTGGTCGGTATTAAGTTAAAGGGGCGTGCCGTACCTTGACAACCATTGTTGCACTAGGACCTCTGCGACTGTGCATGCCTCTTGAACGGGAATGGGATATGCCTCAGGCCACTTGGGGAAACAATCCATCACGACGAGGATGTATTTATTTCCACTGGAGGTCCGAAGCAAAGGACCCAAGATGTCGAGTGCAATCCGTTCAAATGGTGATCCCACGTTATACCGTTGCAGTCTTCCTCGACTTCGTTTCTGCGGGCCTTTACGTGTCGCACAAGCATCACAGTATTTACACCATTTCTCCAAGTCCTCCCTCTCCTTGCACCATTAGAAGCGTTCCCGAACTTTCTGCAGTGTCTTCATTACCCACAAAATGGCCTCCGGTAGAGCTATTATGCAGTTGTTCTAAAACATCTGGAATTTTTGATCTTGGTAATACAATCTGCCATCTGAAGCTTTTCCCATCATCAGATTCCCACTTTCTGTATAATACGCCGTTTCTGATATGAAAAGAGTTCCAAAGTGCCCAATACCTTTTTGTAATAGGATTAATCTGGAAATGTCCAGCCAGGTAGGTCTGTTCCTGGTCGTCTCCTTCAGCTGTAATATTGGCTTTATGTCAGGATCTTCCAACTGGGCTTGTCTAAGTTTTTCGTCACTCCATGGATCGGGATCTTGTTCTGATGGTGTTGAGACAGTGACTTGGCAGGCAACCGGATTTATCGGCAGGTATTTCTGTTTGGCTATGGAGCAGTACTTGCAGCTTTCCGAGCAGGGTTTCCGTGACAAGGCATATGCATTACCATGTAGAGTCCCTTTACGATGACGTATCTCGAATTCATATTCCTGGAGGCGTTGCATACACCTGGCAATCTGTCCTTCCGTGTTCTTGAACTGGAGCAACCACGTTAAAGATGCATGGTCAGTCCGGAGCAGGAATCTTCTGCCATAGAGGCAATGATGGAAATAATCTATGGCTTTTACGATGGCGAGTAGCTCTTTCCTGGTGGTACAGTAATTTCGCTCTGGTTTAAACAGGCATTTACTCCAATAGGAAATGACACGTTCTTGACCATCAACTTCCTGCGACAGAACAGCACCGACACTCTCATGGCTGGCATCTGCATCAAGTATGAACTGTCTGTCGGGCTGTGGATACGTCAAGATAGGCGATAATTTTAAGGCCTCTTTAAGTCGCTAAAACGCTTTTAGGTTGATTTCTTTAGAAATCGACCTATTGCAATCACTTCGTTTATCTATCTATCTATCTATCTGTCTATCTATCTATCTATCTATAATGAAAATTTTTTCATCACGATAACTCCCGAAATAATACTCGAAATCGAACCAAATTTGGACAGTGAACTAATCTTATAAATATCTTGGATGAGTTCGTTAACCAAGTTGCTCCGACTTTTTGTTTTCAAGTGGCAGCCACTTGAAAATTTCAAACCGACATTGTAAAAAGCATATTTAAGGCAAGATTTGCTTGAATTTTGTTGTAAATACAGGTCACATGAGGGTCTCAATGATGTTTATTAATGAAGTTTATCCGCCATTTTCAATAAAGTGGCAGATATTTTAAGTTAAGCGGGACACTTGAAATCAGGCTACCACTTGAAAATTTAAAATCCCTATATTTTCCGAAATAATACTCCAAATCGAACCAAATTTGAACAGTGTCTTAACTTATCTTATAAATATCTTAGATGAGTTTGTTAACCAAGTTGCTCCGCCATTTTGTTTTCAAGTGGCGACCACTTGAAAATTTCAAATTCAAATTGTAAAAAGCGTATTCCGAATTTTTTTTAATTTTGATGTATACAAAGATTACACAAGTTTCTTAAATAACTTTATTAATGAACTTTATCCGCCATTTTTAATAAAGTAGTGGATATCTTAAGTTAAGCGGGACCACTTGAAATTAGGCCACCACTTGAAAATTTAAAACCATGATAACTTCCTAAATAATACTCCAAATTGAACCAAATTTGAACAGTGTTTTAACTTATGTTATAAATATCTTAGATGAGTTTCTTAACCAAGTTCTTCCGCCATTTTGTTTTCAAGTGGAGACCACTTGAAAATTTCAAATTTAAATTGTAAAAAGCGTATTCCGAAATTGTTTGAATTTTGATGTAAATACAGACCACATAAGGATCTCAATGAAGTTTATTAATAAACTATGTCCGCCATTTTTAATATAGTGGCAGATATCTTAAGTTAAGCGGGACCACTTGAAAATTTTAAATCCCTATAACTTCCGAAATAATACTCCAAATCGAACCAAATTTGAATAGTGTCTTAACTTATCTTATAAATATCTTAGATGAGTTTGTTAACAAAGTTGCTCCGCCATTTTGTTTTCAAGTGGATACCACTTGAAAATTTCAAATTCAAATTGTAAAAAGCGTATTCCGAATTTTTTTTAATTTTGATGTATACATAGATTACACAAGTGTCTCAAATAACTTTATTAATGAACTTTATCCGCCATTTTTAATAAAGTGGTGGATATCTTAAGTTAAGCGGGACCGCTTGAAATCAGGCCACCACTTGAAAATTTAAAACCATGATAACTTCCGAAATAATACTCCAAATGGAACGAAATTTGAACAGTGTCTTAACTTATCTTATAAATATCTTACATGAGTTTGTTAACCAAGTTGCTACGCCATTTTGTTTTCAAGTGGAGACAACTTGAAATTTTCAAATTTAAATTGTAAAAAGCGTATTCCGAAATTGTTTGAATTTTGATGTACATACAGACCACATAAGGATCTCAATGAAGTTTATTAATAAACTATATCCGCCATTTTTAATAAAGTGGCAGATATCTTAAGTTAAGCGTGGTCACTTTGAAATCAAGTTCCCACTTGAAAATTTAAAATCACGATAACTTTTGAAATAATACTTCAAATCGAACCAAATTTTGACAGTGATATTATCATATAATTATCTTGGATGTTTTCACTAGGCAACTTGTCCCGACATCTTGTGTCTAAGTTTCAGCCACTTGAGATCACACTGCCACTTGAAAATATGCCATCACGATAACTTTTAAAATACTAAACTGATTCAAATAAAAGCTGGTTAGTGAACTTTTGATTCAAATATCTAGGATAAGTTCTCTTGATGACTTGATCCGCAATTTTATTTTCAAGTGGCGGCCACTTGAAAATTTGTCATTATGGTAACTTTAGTAAGACAGAATCAATTCGCTTCAAATTTGGGTAGTGGATTTATCATTCAAATATCTCAGATAAGTTCGCTAGGCATCTCACTCCACTTTTTTTTACAAGTGGCGCCACCTGAAAATTTCTTATGATTATAATTTTTGAAATTCTGATTTAATTTAAACTAGAACTGGACAATAAACTTATCGTACAAATATACTGGATGATTTCGATGGGCAAGTTGTTTTGCTATTTTGTTTTACAAGTCGCAGCCACTTAGACTGCCACTTGAAAATTTGCCATAATAATAACTTTTGAAACACGGCACTGATTTAAACCACAGTTGGACAGTAACCTATGCTTCAAATATCTTCGATGTGTTTGCTGGAACTTTAGAAATACTTAATCAATTCAAATCAAAGTTGAAAAATGGATTTATCATTCAAACAACAAAAATTTAGGAAATTCACGTAACTCATGAACCAATCACGTTATTGCGCCCGTCTTTGGTATATCGATAATAAGTGTTTTCTCGCCAAAAGTCGCCAAAAAAGTCGCCATAGGGGAAAAGTCGCCAAATTTGGCACCAAATCCATTACATGCGTTACTGGATATTTTTAATGCGTTTTTAAGGTAAAATTAGACTATTTTAATGCTAAAACAAACTAGAAATGCAGGAAACTAACATTTTATCAACTTACTAAGCCTCTTTGAAAGAATTTCTACAAAAAAAAATTTTTTTCAAATTTGCAACGATATCTTAGATGAGCAACTTTCTCTGCCATTTTTATCGAAGTGGCAGCCACTTAATTTTTCAACACAATGACTTTTGAGATTTTGATTTAATTCGGACTATGTGTGTACAGTAGACTTATCTCACAAATGCATTTCATATATTTGTCAACTTAACCCACCATTTTTTTTCCTAGCGCCGGCCACTTGAAAATTTTAAATTCACATAAAAGTGTATTTATGAACCGATTTGCTTAAAACTCCATATGTGCATAGCCTACATCAATATTTCTACCAAGTGCCTTAATAATTTGTAGCCGCCATTTTGAAACAAAATGTCGGCTACTTGATAAGGAAAAAGAAATCAACCTATCCTTCCGAAAAAAACGGAAGGTCTTGTTTTAC
Source organism: Salticus scenicus (assembly GCA_963930645.1). Classification (NCBI taxonomy): domain Eukaryota; kingdom Metazoa; phylum Arthropoda; class Arachnida; order Araneae; family Salticidae; genus Salticus; species Salticus scenicus. The sequence goes on along the minus strand of OZ005652.1, from coordinate 44,523,816 downwards.
ATTCATCTGTCCACAGGAATCTGTCCACATCTGGCTTCCTTCAGCTTGTGGAGTGGTCTGGCAATATTTGAGAAATCCTTGACAAACTTCCTGTAGTAAGTGCATAACCCCAAGAAACTTCGTAGTTGGTGTACATTCTCAGGGCAATTCCAGCTCTCGACAGCAGAGATCTTCTCAGGATCAGTTCTCGCACCTTCGGTAGAGATGATACGGCCGATGTAGCTCACTTCACGACGGAACAAGTTACACTTGCCTGGATTAAATTTGATGTTAGCCATTCTGAGTTTCTCCAGCACATTTTGGATGTTTCGTAGATGGTCTTCAAAGGTACGCCCCACAATGATAATATCATCCAAATACACCAGACAGGCTTTATAGGAAAGTCTTTTTAGCACTGTCTCCATCCTGCGTTCGAAGGTGGAAGGTGCATTACATAATCCAAATGGCATAACTTTAAATTGCCACAGTCCTTGTCCCGTGGTGAATGCAGTCTTCTCACGATCATCAGGATGTAATTCTACTTGCCAGTAAAGATCCAAAGTCGAGAACCATTTATTGCCAGCAAGTGTGTCTAATGTGTCGTCAATTCTGGGAACAGGGTAACTGTCTTTCTTCGTGATGTCATTCAAACGACGATAATCCACGCAAAATCCTGTTGAACCATCCTTTTTTTAGCACCAGTACTATGGGAGAGGCCCAAGGACTCGTTGATGGCTCGATGACGTCATTGCACTGCGTTTCATTTAGAAGTTCAGTGACCTCTTCCTGTTTAGCAAATGGAAGTCTTCTTCGATGTTTGATTGGAGGATGATTTCCTGTATCTCATTCTGTGCTGGGTGATGTTCGTTCTTCCGACGTCTTCAGGTGTTTGAGAAAAAAGGTCTTTAAATTCTTGGAGTAGCTTCTCCTCAGCACACCTCTGTTCACTTCCTAATTCTGCATTCTTGAGTAGTTCCGTTGATAAATGCTCAGAAGACTTGGATTCGGTTGATTGCGTGGGGTGGTTGATGCATGTAACAGGAGTGCAGGTTCCTAACACCTCATCCTTCTTCACTGTCCGGACCTTATCGCTGATGTTTGCGACTCTCACAGGAATAGTACTCTTTGAGAGATCAACTAGAGATGAAGCTACCAGAATTCCTCTCGGGCTATTGTCTGTATTCGGGTATTCAATCAGTCTATAGCGGAAGTATTCCTTGTCAGGAGGTGGTTCTGAAACTATTGTCTCTGTGTGTGGAGGGATGGAAATTTCAGACTTGGCTGTTATCTGGCAAATTGGATGAATGTCTTGATTTTTAGTGTTGAACACAGCTACGTCTTCCTAACTCGAATGCAGTGCATTATTCTTGAAGTCCAATTTAAAGTTAAAGTTTCTCAGGAAATCAATTCCAATGATTACAGGATCTCTTATATCTATCACATATGCCATATGATGGTAACTGGCATTTCCAAAAGTGATGGTCAAGTTCATTTTTCCATATATTTTGACCTCGTCTCCGGTCACAGTCTGGAGATTAACACAGGGCGGCGTCCAGATGATCTCCTCTTTAGTTCTTGAGCCAAATCCGTTCTAATGATGGTTACGTTAGCTCCAGTATCCAGAATCATTCGGCAAGTAGTGTTGTTAACTTGGCCATAGACGTAAAGTCCATTATCGCCGCCACTCATCGATGAAACAGGAAATACTGTAAATTGAGGCTCTTTAATTTAAAGCAACCTCCGCCCCGCGAGATGGCCTTCTCCTAGTTTCCCTGCAGTGACGGTGAAGCCGGGTGATTTCCTTTAGTTGGTCGTACAGGGCAGCTCCTCTTCACATGATAATCCCCTCCACAGCCCCAGCACTTTATCTTCCGATTCTTTATTTCCATATTATTTTCAAGGCTGCGCAATCTCTTTAAGATCTTTGCGATACTTCTTATCATTTCATTTTCATCAGCAGGCGTATCTTTTTATGGTCCGCGACCAGCTCTTGCAAAGTTTCGCCCGTTTTCTGGTAACGGGATTTTAGCTGAAGGCGACTGTCCTTAGAACACTTCTATCCGAACCTTAGCTCCAGTGCACTATTCAGGGCCTCGAAGTAGTTCCTTTCTTCTTTCGAAACATTTCTCAGTATCTCGGCTGCATCACCCCGTAATGCTGCTGCTAAGTGGACTGACTTGGCGGTAGAGTCCCAGTCGTTAGCTTCAGCTACAATGGAAAACTGCGTCTTATATACATGCCAGGAGGAACTGCCGTCGTAGGTAGATAGCTTAGTAAATTCCTGATTCTGGCTCCTTTTATCTCTCTTTTTAGTTTCCTGAGGCATGGATTCTAACTTTTCTTCGAGACTCCGAATCTTGTTCTGCAGTTCATTCCCTATTACTTCTCCGTTCCACTCTTCTTTCATTTTTTTCTCAAGATCTTCCTCTATTCTCTTAAACTTGCTTTCTATCTCTGAAAACCTTCCTTTCAGCACTTGATCAAAATTTTCTTTAAATTTCTCGTCAAATTTCTCTTCTATCTTCATAACTTTCTTTTCTATTCCATCTATTCTGCTTCCCATATACGATAATTTACTTCGAATCACTTTCTTTACTGTCGAAATTTCTCTCTTCATCTCGTCTTGATTTGATTTGATTTCTTTAGTCAACCCGTCTTTCAACTCTCTTTGCCCAGCTTCCATTTTCTCCTGTACTGCTTTCATTTCTTCAGTTAATCTATCTCTCATCTCTTTTTGTCCGGTTTCCAACTTTTCCTCTCCTGTTTCCATTTTCTCTATCAATCCAGATCTTAACTCATTCATCTGAGCAGTGATACCTTCTAGAAGTATCTTCATTTCTTGCTCCATAGCTCTTGTTATCACCATTCACAGACAATCCCACTTCTGACACCAGAAATGTTGCGTACTTGGGGGTTCGTGAGATGTCCGAGAATGAAAGGCAAAACTTACAAAAATTCAGTAATTTATTCACAGAAAGTTCGAGAAAAATACAGGTCTATAGACGAAGTATCAGCTTCAATTCAACCAGTAAACACAGCTTAAACAACAGCTGTCAATAGCAAATCCACAGTACAAACTGCATAGCAATAACACTTAAAGCAAGTCTCTTTTCAAAGAGGCTCAAAGCAATGGAAGCATTTGCGAAGCTGGCTGAGAACTGAACTGAACTTGCCTTGGCGAGAAAGCGCTCCTTATATACCCCTGTAGAAAAGTGTGGAAAGTTCCAGAAATTTCCGTATCTCATCAGTCAATGAGATTAGAGCTTCCATATTTGGTACATCCCTAATAAGGATTTTCTCGCCAAGTTCGCCAAAAAAATTGCCAAGGTGGTAAAAAGTCGCCAAATCCATTACCTGCCTTATTGGGACTTTTTAATGCGTTTTTAAGGGAGAATAAGGCTATTTTAACGATAAAACGACTAGAAATGCACAAAATTATCACTTTATCAACTAACTATTTGAAAGAATTTATACAAAAATGAACACAATTATTTACAATTTTGTAAGAATATATATAAGCAGGTTCTAATAATACTACTGACTATTAATTAGGATGTTGTCAGCTGTTGAAAGAAAGAGAGTCTGCTGAAGGGACCTGCCAGATGAAGTAGGCTGTTGTTAGGGTTTCTGTTGGACGAGAACAGTTTGTTACTCTCTGTTATGGTCAGAAACTATATAAAACAATACATCGGACTGAGAGAGATGCTGGTGCTTAAACTTGCCACAAGCGATTTTATTATTATTATTATTTTCATTCCTCTACTTTTATAACATAAAATTTATAGTACATTTCAGCAGGCAGACTGCAGATTTACCTGCGTAAATATATATCAAATTTTATGTTTTCATAAATAGTGATACGAACAGAATAAAGAAAAAAGGCCCTGTGGATGTTGGCTAAGAATAAATCTTTTAATTATCAGGGACTAAATGGACGCCAATGATATATATAATAATCTAACTGCAAGACATAATATTCTATAACTTTAGTTTTAGTCCAAATATTTTCAATCATTTTGGAATGAAGTTGAAATTAGCCTAAATATTCTTTCGCAAAAACTATTGCTGGAAATTAATAAGAACTTAGTAATTGAAAAAAAGGGACTACATTTCGCTTGATTAGAGGTTTTTTGTTTTTTATAAAATGAAATGAGATTTAGAAATGAGATTTATAAAATGAAATGAGATTTTTTTTTTTTTTTATTTTTTTTTTTGATTGAAAATCAAATCAGAATATTTCGGTATACACTGATGAAAAAAAAAATCCCAACACCAGGAAGGAGCTGTGCTAGATAAACGAAATTTGGTGGGCGTGTTTATACATCTGAAAGATGACATCGATTCAAATTTCGAGCTACGCACATATGTGTGGCGCTAGTAGCGACACTATGAACATGCAAATGAGGTTTGCTTTAAATAAGCGCTGTAAGGTTCGTGATCGTTATTTACAGTTGCGATTTGACGTAGTGTGTTAATGTTAGTCAAGGATGCCTCTAAGAAGACGAAGAAGCCATTATCAACAGCTCACTGACTTTGAACGAGGTCGTGTAGTAGGGCTACGAGAAGGTGGGTTTTCTTTCCGCGATATTGCAGAAAGACTTGGCAGGAATGTATCCACTGTGCATGAGTGTTGGCAGAGTGGTCAAGGGAAGGTACTGCCTCAAGGAGACCGGGTTCCGGGTGGCCACGTGGCGCTACTGAGAGGGAAGACCGCCGTGTTCGGCGTATGACTGTGGCTAATCGTACTGCGTCTGCAGCTGAAATTCGAACTACAACGAACTGTTACAAATCGGTTACTTCAAAGACAGCTCCGATCCAGAAGCCCTGTAGCGTGCATTCCACTGACTACAAACCACTGCCGTTTGCGACGTGAGTGGTGTCAAGCTAGAGCTCATTGGAGGACGGAGTGGAGATCTGTTGTGTTTTGTGATGAAAGCCGGTTCTGCCTTGGTCGCAGTGATAGCCGTGTGTTGGTTAGAAGGAGGCCAGGTGAACGCTTGCTAGCGACCTGTCTGCGGCCTAGACACACACAGGGCCTACTCCTGGAGTTATGGTTTAGGGAGCAATTTCGTATGACAGCAGGAGCACTCTCGTGGTTATCCCACGCACCCTGACTGCAAATTTGTACGTCAGTCTAGTGATACGACCTGTTGTGCTGCCATTCATGAACAGCATTCAAGGGGGTGTTTTCCAACAGGATAACGCTCGCCCTCATACCGCTGTTGTAACCCAACATGCTCTACAGAGTGTCGACATGTTGCCTTGGCCTGCTAGATCACCAGATCTTTCTCCAATCGAGCACGTATGGGACATCATTGGACGACAACTCCAGCGTCATCCACAACCAGCATTAACTGTCCCTGCATTGACCGCCCAAGTGCAACAGCATGGAACTCCATCCCACAAACTGATATCCGACACCTGTACGACACAATGCATGCACGTTTGCATACTTGCATTCAAAATTCTGGCGGTTACACCGGTTACTAATTTACCAACATTTCACATTTGAAATGGCTCTTCTCGCCAATGACTCTACCTGTGATCTTGAAACTTTAATCAATTAAATATGTTACCTAGACAAATGTATTGCTGAAATTTCATTACTGTACAATAATTTTTTCTTGGTGTTTTTTTTTTTTTTCATCAGTGTATTTACAGGAAGATTAAAGTTGAAACTTTCCGGGATGTTTTATTCTTTTGAATGACTGCAATTATGTAGAAAACTAAAATATCTAGCTGAGGTTAAGAGTGTTTAATACTGCACTACGGATACGCAGTTCGTGACAAGTGACCACCTAAGAGATCCCGCAATCTTCCAATTACTTGGCCGGCGCTATACTGACTGGGCTACCGCGGCCCCTGAAATAGACAATGAAAGATAACATTATTAACACTATGCCATCTGGCCAGCGTTGCCAGATTGCGTGACTTTTTTATTCAACAGTCACCAACAATTTTGAGAAGTGGTGTTTGATATACATAATAGACGGATAATCGTCGATTTTGCGCATTAAATATCACCTCTCAAAATTATTGGTGTATGTTAAATAAAAAAACTCGCTCAATCTGGCAACACTGCGTCCGGCGACACCGCAGGGGCGTCGTACGTAAACATACTTTCCAGCATTCTAATTAATATTCCGTAGTATTGTTAGTGCCGCCCTTTTTTTCACACCAGTAAATTTTTTGAGTAATATTCTCGAAATGCAATTACGCTTAAATAAGAAGAAAAATACTCTAAAAAGATACTGATGTGGAAAAAAAGGCGGGGCTAACAATACTACGGAATATTAATTAGTATGTTGGCAAGTATGGTTATAACAAATGTGGGTCCTGAAACATGATATAAGACTTTTGATTCTTCCAGCAGGGTATAAGTGATATACAGAAGGTAGTGGATACAAATAACACTGCTCTGCATGAAAATCAACCCCAACACAATGTTTGCAATTTCTTATGTAAAATGACCTCCTGAATCTGAATATGACGCCCCTTTGCCCTATGACCCATCGTTTTTTTTTTTGGAACGTCCCCACATTTTTATCACTTTTCAGGAATTTTATGGTTGTAAAGTTTCGAACCTAGTTGGCATATTTGTGAAACTTTTCTTTGAATTAATATTTGTCATACGTTATCTAATTTTAGTAGTTTTATCAAAATTACATAATAGGAAAAAATTCGATATTTTTCAATTAAAAACTCATTACGTTTTCTAATTTTGTCAGACAGGAAATAACTGTTAGACACTTTCTTTCTTTCTTTTCTGTTTTAATATAATACACTTACTTTTACAGGAAGATTTTGCTATTACAAACTTAGCTTTCAAATTTGATAATCTTGTTTCAATCAAAAAATGTGGAACATTTTAATTTTGATAGATTTGGTAAAATTATAACCTAGAAGGCAAAACAAATAAATATTTTTATTTGAATAAAAAACTTGTTTATTCAGTAGATTTACAAACATCAAAACTTTATTCAAGAGCTTCTTAAACGTTTGTTTATTCAATCAAAAAGGAAAAAAAACAAACAGACATTTTACATAATGGTAACTATGGAGAAATAACAAATCTAGTTTGAAGATTTGTTGAAATGTTTTCATTTCAAAATGAAAAATTACTATGTCGGTTTTTTTTTTTTTTTTTTTTTTTATGAACACTTATCAATTTGGTTCATAAAAAAGATGATGAATGGCTCTATAAATTAGTTGCTATTAAAGCTGTACATTAAAGAATATGACAATTAATACTCGTACTTAATTAAATGTTGAAATTAGGAATTTCCAAAATGTTGGTAATGTATCACAATAGAACAAAAGATGTGGTTTCTGAAAAGGCATCTGTAGTTTAAAAAATAAGGAACTTTAATTGCACACAGTGAAAATATTTCTTTTTTACACATAAATTTACCAAAAGTGTCTGTTAATTTTTAAATTATAATAAATAAATAAATAAATAAAAAACAACAACTTCTTATTTAAAATATCTCAGGTAATTTAATTAAAACAAGAAATATATTCATTTCTGATACGACTTCCACTATCTTGTTGTAAAAATTTTGATTAAAAAAATTGTTTTTCTTCTTAATAAATATTTAGTGAATTATTCTACAGATGTGTTCAAAAGTTCTTATCACATAAATTTTAGTAAATTTACCAATTTAAAGATAAGATATTTGCATTTTTATTTGTAAAGAAGCCACCTATACAAAGCAATTTCCAACTTAGAAATATCTATTAAATTTTCTATTCATTAACTGAGCCTAAAATTGTTATGTTTCTCAACCATCATTATGGTTCTTAAGGCTCTTTAGATAACTTTTAATTGATTGAATATTCTGTCATTTGAGCTCACAGCAGAGGCAATTAAACATTTTAGAGTTGGTGGGATACGTTAAATCCAATCTAATTATAAATTCTTGCTGCAGACATATTTAAGGAAACTTTACTTTAATAATAAAGAGAAAAATCTTCCTTTATTTCTTTTCTTTTAGACTTGTTTCTGAATACTATTAGGAGTTCATTTTAAATGAGCGAAGTTGCCTTGCCTCTAAAAGGGTTAAATGACCTATTTTAAATGCAAATTTCTTAATAGATAACACTCCAGAATTAAAAACACTTCGGACTAAATATCTTTATCTTGTTTTATTGCTGAATTTTAGTTTTTAAATATAGAAAATAGGTTTTATTGAAAAATAGTGCTGTTAAGATTCGATCAACTGAAAGATATAAAATGTTAAACATCTCCTGGATTGAATCACAATACTTTATATGTATCAATTAAACAGTTTTCGCGACCGCATGATTTCGTCTTTTTGACAGAAAGGTCCGCCTGTGATCGTTATTCTCTCAGGTTACAATATTTCAGAACAAAATTTTCTGTATTCATATTTACACTACAAATGGATATACATTATAATTATATTCTTTTTAATCAATGTATTTGTATCCATAGCATATTTCGTTATAAAAATATGAATATTGGGTATATACTAAAGTAGTAAATAACATACAAATTGGGAAAGAAACGCCAACTGCTGGAGTGACACTTTACGCATACTTGCCAAAATACTAATTAATATTCCGTAGTATTGTTAGCCCCGCCTTTTTTTCCACACCATTATCTTTTTAAAGTATTTTTCTTCTTATTTAAGCGTAATTACCTTACGAGAATATTACTCCAAAAATTGACTGGTGTGAAAAAAAGGGCGGAACTAACAATAATACGGAATATTAATTAGGATTCTGGCAAGTATGTTTACGTACGACACCCCTGCGGTGTCGCCGGACGCAGTGTTGCCAAATTGAGCGAGTTTTTTTATTCAACATACACCAATCATTTTGAGAAGTGATATTTAATGCGCAAAATCGACGATTATCCGTCTATTATGTATATCAAACACCACTTCTCAAAATTGTTGGTGACTGTTGAATAAAAAAGTCACGCAATCTGGCAACTCTGGCCAGATGGCATAGTGTTAATAATGTTATCTTTCATTGTCTATTTCAGGGGCCGCGGTAGCCCAGTCGGTATAGCGCCGACCTCGTAATTGGAAGATTACGGGATCGGTATTTAAGCCGGCCAAAGACCGTCGTGTACACTAATGGTGGCTGGTGCACGTAAAATCTGTCGTGGCCGCAATGTTCTCCATGTCCCCATCTAAAATTATTACTCTGGGGGTCACCGAAGCGGGAGAGCCATCCCTTCCGTGGACGATCAAAATTGTGATGGCGTGTCTCCGGACCACCTCTAGGAGTGTGTCCCAGACCGTCGCCAATTGCCCATCTGCGCAGCACTAGTGCGACGTAAAACCCAACCATCCATCCATCCATCCATCCATCCATTGTCTATTTCAGAAAATAATTCCAATTCACTATGAAAATCACATACATCAAGCACGAAAATTAAAGGGAACCTAGTTAAATCTTTCTGTATTGTCACAAATATTTCTTGAGAAATTGATATTTTGATAGCATTGTAGCATTCTATAAAAGCTGTTACATAGTAGAGATGGGCGATATTTCACGTAACATAATAAGTAATATTATTATTGCATTGTAGCCTAATAGCACTGTAATATACTACAAAAAATATCCTATTTAAAAAAATAATATTTTCAAATTTACCTCTGCACGCGAAATAGACAAGAAATTTCTGGCGATAAAACTGATATAATACACCATTATACAAGTAAAAAGCTTGAATTATTTCTTTTATATAATTTCTTTTTTATTTTATTTTATTTTATTTAAAAAATTCAAAAACAATATTATGAACGCCGGCTAAAGACTCGCATCAAAATTTCCGCGCAGATGTTCGAATCGATTCGTAACTTCACGTCTGAAAAAAAAATAGGTCTGAAATCTTAGTAAGGAATACAGACGATTTCATTGCAACTCTGTTACTCAGTGATATTCTGAATGAATAATATCTTTCCATTTCCAAGTTCATAAAATTATCGTTAAAAAAATAATACAGCTGCAGCTGTATTACTTTTTTAACGATAATTTTGTAATGATAATATTTTCTAGAATGTATTACGGAATATTCCTTGTGAAATATATTAATCAAAATATTTTTTTTTTCCAATGGCTAGGCAAAAGTTACAGAGGACTATAAAGATACGAATAGAATTATAGACAATATAACATAGAAGACCGAAGTCATTGCCTAAGGAGCGATCTTGCCTCCCAATATCTCGACTCTTCTGTAGAACATCGAAGATCCCTACAACGGGACAGATGGTCCCGGTCCATTACTTCTCCAGAATCACAAAGTGGGCAAGTAGGGTCGTTTAAGATACCTATGCGCTTCAAATGAGCAGCAAGGCAGTCATGTCCTGTAGATAGGCGGATAAGTAGATAAGCTAGATTATTTTAACGTTTAGGACAAATAACATCGTGCTCATATTAATTTAGAAATGATTTTATTTGGTGTTGATTTTTTTTCATGGGATAATAAAATCGTTAACTAAATAGTGTTAATTTATGCAGCTAGCATGAGAGAGGAAAGGGGTGATTATTAGATACTGATTACTAATTCGTCATGAAGGTGAGTAATGGCATGACACTTGCTAGGTTTGGATTCGCTTGCGTATTGGAAATACATCTTTCCAGAGTTTGGTAATTGAAAGGAAGGTGTTTTTGTTTATATTTTAATTGCTTATAGCAGATGGAATTGAAAATGCGTAATGGCATACAGCATTTATTGTGGTTTTATTAAGAAAATTGTTTAATTAAGAATAATTTGAGAAGAAAATTGGATATTTATTTATTTATTTATTTTTACTGTTTAGCTTTTCTTCACTTTTTTTTTTTAATCTGATTTTTTCTTGAGACTATTTTTTTTTAAAATTTAAAATGAGTAAAGGTGTTAAGAATAGTTAATTATGTTCTTATGTTAAAATTAAGTGTCTGAGAAAATACATCATTTTATGCAATTTTTGTAAGCAAAATCTATATTTTTTAACAAGTGTTTCTAATTTTAGAAAACATATTCAAAGTGACTGTTTGATAAGTACGAGTGAAAAACACTAATTTTTTTGTCAATCTGGAAAGTTCAAGTTATTCGGAAAATGAAAAGAAACAGTCACTCGGTAGTTTAAAATTTGGGATGCCTTAAAGATGTTTCTTAAAAATTTGCTATTATTATTTGTTTCTTAATTACATATATGGCTTATAATATGTGATTTTTTTTTTCAGAAAACGGCTCTCGTGTACGTGTTTCTTGATATTATTTGAGATATTCTGTTTTCGTGTGGAATTGGTTTAGGTTTTGGGAAAAGAATTGGTTTAATGAACCTTAAGCTTACTCGATTGGGACAAACGTTTGTGTAAAATTCTGACTCTACCACTATTTCATATCAGAGGTTTTTTTTTTTTTTTTTTTTGATTGAAGAAATTCTAGTGTTAAATTAAGTGAAGATTACTATTCGAAAGCATTGGGACTTAAAAACATGAACCGCATCCACTATGTAGGACACATGTATATATTGTATATCATCGAGAAAGGATTAGAAAGACATTAGCTATATGTAAACTAAAAAGGAATAGGTTATAAAAATAATATGTTGCAAAAACCTATTACCAAAGAAAGTATGGAACGAAGTAACCTATTACTCTAAAGTAACTATTTGTCCCATCTCTATTACATAGTGTATTAAGAATAGCTTTAAATATAAAGTTTTTTCAAATGAAAAATGGATGAGTGCTATTGAGTCAGAATGACTTCAGTTACAGCAGCGCCACCGAAAAAGGGACATAAAATGCGACAGGAGGTGTGTTCTGTATATGGCGTTCAACAGTGGAACCTGTTCGCGGTTGGGAAAATTGATCGAAAGTAAAGTCGTGCAATACATGGAGGTATCCAGATCGGAGTAATACGTGGTAATACGGTTTCTGATTGCAGAAAGGGAGAGTAATGCAGTCATCTATCGAAGAATGATAATCGTCTATGGCGAGTACTGTTTAAGCATACCTGCCATCATTCTGATTAATATTCCGAAGTACTATTTTTAAATGTTTAACAGCGAACGCGAAAGTTTCTGAAGATGAAAATATTTTTAATCGTTTATGTACCCTAAACTTTCATCCAAAATCTCTATATTGATTTCCGAGTAAATCCAATTTCGGCCATATGTTGAAATTGGCCGATAAAGGGTTAACTGAGAACGCAAATTTCTCTAAAAATGAGAGTAAGTCCAATCGTTTTACCACCTCCCCGAAAACACTTAATTCCAAACTTTCAACAAAATCGCTATATCCATTTCCGAGTAAACGCGATTTTTGCTATGTTTTGCAACTGGCCGATAAATGGTTAAAATGTGAACGCGAATTTATCTGAAGATGAGATCCAATCGTTTTTTCTCATCAAAAATCCCTAACTCCAAACTTTCATAAAAATCGCTTTCTCCATTTTCGTGTAAACCCGATTTCTGCCATGCGTTGCAATTGACCTTTAAAGGTTGTTACAACGTTGAGTACAATTCCAATCATTTAAGCACCCCCAAAAGCACTTAATTCCGAACTTTCATCAAAATCTGTATAACCATTTCCGAGTAAACCCAATTTCTGCCATATGTTGCCATTGACCAATAAAGGATTAATAGCGAACGCAATTTTTTCTGAAGATGAGGGTTAATCCAAACACCCCGAAAAACACTTAACTACAAACTCTTTTGAAAATCACTACATCTATTTCCGAGTAAACCTAATTTTTACTATGTTATACAATGGACCGATAAAGGTTTAACAGTGAGTTCGAATTTTTCTGCTTTGCGAAATTTTCAAAGTCGCATGTTTATAGTTAAAGATGCTCATTCCGGCACCAAAACTAATATTTAGGAGCTGTTCTTACATCTTTACGATAAAAATATTTCTTTTCATACACGTTCAAGTGAAATTTTGTCCTATTCTCCCACGTTAAGAAAATCATAAATTTCGAGTAACTTATGAAGTTTTTTAATTATAATGTTACAAATAAATAGGGTTCTTGCCAGTGTCATAAATAATATTTTAAAACTAGTCTGACCTTTCTGCGATCATTTGTTACTGAGACATCGTGTAAAAAGTAACAAACTAACGGACTAACACACTAACACATTAATGGACTAACAAACAAACAGACACCCTACAAATTTTGTCATTTTCGGATTCCTCACACCTGAAAACGCATAAAAAAATAAAAAAACCGAAGTCGAAAATTTTCACGATTACCTAAGTTCCCCATACCTAAAGTATAATGGGGAACTAATATCACTATTACCTAAGTTCCCCATACATATAGTATGATGGGGAACTAAAAAATGGCATTATTAAAAGTTTGTACTCTTAAATTATTTGAATATTTAGCACATATTCGTAAATTTTGTCATTTTCGGATTCCTCACACCTGAAAGCGTATAAAAAAGTAAAAAAACCGAAGTCGAAAATTTTCACGATTACCTAAGTTCCCCATACCTAAAGTATAATGGGGAACTAATATCAGTATTACCTAAGTTCCCCATACATATAGTATGATGGGGAACTAAAAAATGGCATTATTAAAAGTTTGTACTCTTAAATTATTTGAATATTTAGCACATATTCGTAAATTTTGTCATTTTCGGATTCCTCACACCTGAAAGCGTATAAAAAAGTAAAAAAACCGAAGTCGAAAATTTTCACGATTACCTAAGTTCCCCATACCTAAAGTATAATGGGGAACTAATATCAGTATTACCTAAGTTCCCCATACATATAGTATGATGGGGAACTAAAAAATGGCATTATTAAAAGTTTGTACTCTTAAATTATTTGAATATTTAGCACATATTCGTAAATTTTGTCATTTTCGAATTCCTCACACCTGAAAGCGTATAAAAAAGTAAAAAAACCGAAGTCGAAGATTTTCACGATTACCTAAGTTCCCCATACCTATAGTAAGATGGAACTAATATCAAGATTACCTAAGTTCCCCATACATATAGTATGATAGGAAACTCATTGGCATTACTAAAAGTTTGTACTCTTAAATTATATGAATATTTAGCACATATTCGTTTAAAATACAAATTCATTTTATCAATTTTCACGGTATATTTTGATATTATTTTAAAATGAATTACATAACAATGAACACGATACAATTAAGAAAAGGGCTGGTAAATTCTTAAATTAAAATTAATTTTTCTTCTTGACAAATTGCCAAAAGTTCATCATTCGCATGGCAATTTAATAAGTTTCCTCCCCTCCCCCTACGCCATTAAAATGTCTTCGTGATGTTCCTGATTATAAATTGTTACCCAGTCTATCATTATCCACTAGTATATAGTACTATTTAATTACAGTACTGTATCAAGCAGTTAACACCATTATTATTACATTTCCGTTTTGTACGGTTATACAAAAATTAATTATTTGAAAAGAAAGGTTGTTAAAATTTAATAATTTAGCCTTACATTGTTTCTATTGTCTCTTTACATTTTTAATTTTAATTTCTAATGCTAAAATAAATGTAAAATTGTACTTTTAGAGCGAACTCCAACGTGCGTGCTATCTAGACAACTGTACAGAACGTCAGGTAAATATTCATTTTTTTTTTTCTTTTATATAATTTTTTGTAACTTCTATCTATATATATTCTGTCTTTTTAAAAGATATAATTATTCATTAAAAATAAATAAATAAATAAAAAAAATTCACGACACTTTAATTGTCATGCGAGTTTCTAAGCCTTATTTTATGTACAAATCACATACTCCATCTATATAATAATTTTCCACTTTAAAACGCAGCTTCGGAAACGCGGAGAGCAATTTGCTCTCCTCACACTATTTACCTTAAACGAAATGTCAAAATTGCGCTCACAACAAATTACCTCCTCCGAAATAGTTAACCGAGCACTGTAAAAAAAAAAAAAAAAAAAAAAAAAAAAAAAACTGTTAAAAGTACAGGAAAAATCTGGCAGCTGGGGTGCCAGTATTTCTCCGCTAAATATACAGGACAAAACTGTGCTTTTAACAAAAAACCTGTTTGATTTACAGGATTCCTGAGTAAAATATGGCAGTGATACAATTTTACGGTTTTAAACTGTATATTTGACGGAGAAATATTGGCACCCCAGCTGCCAGATATTTCCTGTACTTTTAACAGTTTTTTTTTTTTTTTTTTGCAGTGAGGCGTTCCCACTCAATTCTTATTTTGACAAAATATCTCGCCTTGTTTCACCTGAAAAAGTATTAGCCAAACAGAAGTTTCTGTTTTAATTGTCTTTCTTCTTACGTGGTTTGAGTATTCATGTTCTATGCGATTTCCGATTTATAATTAAAATGAACAACATAGTAGTATTAAAGACATACTTGTCACGTATGATATCGACTTACGGACTAAATAAAGATTACTATACTTTTGAAAAGTTCGGAACAGCCAAAATATTGTACAGTGCCTACGAAACATCACGATATTTACGAGTTCCTTTTTTTTTTTTTTCAATGTTAATAGTATCTTTTGATAAACTATATATAGACACTCAAATTCAGGGTATATTGAAATCCTTGACTTCAGTTTTAATTCATTAAATATTGTTAATCTTAGATTTATACAAGGAGACTTGGTGTTGGTTGCTAAAACCAGGAAATGTCCTCAACGTCTTGAAAGCCAAAGAGAAAAACTGGATAGCAGACAGCTGTTTCCGAAGCATTTACCATATGGACTTCAGTGCATCAAGAAATTGGAGAAAAGAACTTCTTTATATAGAAAAAGAATCGGAGTCTGAACAACCAGTAATATTATGCGTAATGCGCAGAGATTAACCAATAGGAAACTATGAAACGGCTGTTGTGAAAAGTGTAGGCTGAAAGTAAAACTTCTAATAATCAGATAAATGAAATGCAAGGATAATACTATTATTAACATTATTTGTTAAATTCTTATAGATGTAACATTGTCAAATAAATCGAATTCGGGAGTAGATTTGAGCCTGAAAATTATTTTAGCTGAATAAAATTTAATATAATGGTTTTTATCCGAACATTTTTTTCAGAATTGGACGATTTATTTGCTTCTTGTTTACAGGCGTAACTAATATGTTCTTTTACATGGAATTTAAGACTGCGTATAGTTTGATTAATGTATGAGAAACTACACTAGCAGGAAATATATAAATGCCCAGGGAATTATATATATCTATAGGATCTTTTAGCTGAGATAGCGTGAGTTTATTGGAAGGCCACAATGATATTATCGTCTTGTTACACCAAAAAGGTTTTATGTGAAAGTCCTTTTATAACTGTCTCCTTTAGGCGTTCAAATGCTGCAGGTGCGTTAGATAATCCAAATGGCGTAACCTGAATTGACACAACATTTGTCCCATAATCAAATCTGTCTCCTCACGGTCGTCAGGATATAACTCTCCTTGCCAATAGCAGCTGTTCAGATCCAACGTCGAGACCTACTGATCACCAGACAGTATTTCTAATTTATCGTCAATTCTAGGAAAAGGGTAACTACATTTCTTCATAATGTCATTGAAATGACGCTAATTCACCAGAATCTCGTTGAACCATCCTTTTCCTGCATCAAATCTATGGGAGAACCCCAAGGAATTGTAGATGCTTCAATGACATTACCTTGCATCATATTCAGTAATTCAGCCACTTCTTCCCGGTTATCAAATGGTAATCTTCTTAGATGTTGTTTAATGGGGGAATGATGTATATAGATTCTGTGCTGAGTAATGTTGGTCTTCCTGATGTCTTCAGGCGTTCGACAAAATAGGTCTCTAAAATCACGAATTAGCTTTTCTTTAGCACATCTGAATTCTTGAGCAATTCATTTGTAAAAAGTTCAGGTGATTAGCCTTCGTTGATTGGGTCTGCTATTTACTTCTTGTAACTGGAGCGTAGGTTGCTATCACCTTACCTTTCTTCACGATCTTTAATTTATCGCTTATGTTGGTGAGTCTCACAGGAATATCGCTTATGTTGGCGACTCTCACGGGAATAATGGTCTTTGAAAGGCCAACCGGAGATAAAGCTAACAGAACTCTTTTCAGGTTGTTGCTTAAATTCAGGAATTCAATCAGTCCATACCGGTATTTCCTAAACGATTGTTTCAGTATGTGCAGGAATAGAAATTTCGTATTTCGCTGTTAACAGAGATATTGATTTGATGTCCGAATTTTCAGTTTTAAACACAACTATGTCTTCTGAATTTGAATGAATTTCATTTCTTTGAAAATCCTATCTACAATTGTATCTTCTCAGAAAATGGAGATCAACAATTAAACGATCACTTATATCTGCTTTATAGGCCAAATGTTAATACTTGACATTTTCGAATGTGATAGTGAAATTCATCTTTCCTTGAATTTTAATTTCCTCACCGGTCATAGTCTGGAATTAAGCACAGAGTGGTGTCCCGATAACCTTCTCTTTAAGTTCTTGAGCAACATCTGTTCTAATGATGGTCAAGTTGCCTCCAGTGTCGAAAATCATGTTGAAGGAAGTGTTATTAATTTACCCATAAACATAAAGTCCTTTGTCGTCACTAATCATCGAAGAAACATGAAACACTGTAAAATGGGGCGGCGTGAATATTATGAGAGGGTTGTGTTGGTGGCGTAGATATTACGGGATAGTTTTATGTGTTGACAGTGATACAGTTACGGTGATAGAAAGTGTTGTTGTTGATGTCATATAGAGGAGTAGTGATAACAAGGCAGTGTTCTCAGCGAATCTGGTGAATCGTTATTATTGTGAACTAGATTAAGTAGCTAGCGAATGAGTGTTTCTTCTTATTATTGGGGATTAGAATCAATTATCTTCAGAGAGCTAAAGAGTTTACTAGTTTATCACAATCGGGGAGAGATCATTTTCCTATCTTTATATTTATTTAATTTATTTATCTAATTAACTACTGAGTTTTCCATGAGTCATTCCTCCCAATATTTCAAGGTGAAATAAAGTATTCATTTAATTTTAATTTAAAGAGTCTCTTCAACTTATTCCTTAATTTAAGTTTAAAATGGGATCTGAGATAGACGAAGCAAGCGCTCAGACGTCACAAATTTACTTTGTATTTCAGAAAATCTTGCTTTCAGCTTTTGATCGACATTTTTTTTAAACTTTCTCTTCAAAGCTCTCTTCTATCTTCCTAACACTATTTTCTATCTTCATAATACTATCTTCTATCTTCATAACTTTAACTTCCATTTGATCCATTCTGTTTTCCACAACTGATAATTTACTCTCTGTTACTTCTCATATGGATATCACCTCTTCCTGAGCGATTTAAACTTTTATAGGATCTCTTTTTGCCCTTCATTTTTTTTTTTTCATTTCTTCAATCAAATCAAGTTCTATATTTTCTTGTTTGGCTTTCAAATGATTTATCTGGGCGGTCAAATATTCGGGAAGATTCTTCATTTCTTATTTCATGCCTCGAATTATGACTTTTCAGTAGATTAATCCCTCCTGACATCAGCATTGTTAAGTTTTACAGGTTTGTGAATTGTCTGTGAATGACTGATAGGTCTTGCAATCTCTTAAATGTTTATATAGACAGTATTACAGGAGATTGTAAGTCTATCAAGCAAGTATCAGCTTGAATTTCAACCGAAAACACATCTTAAATAATAGCTGACAACATAAATATAGCAGCATAAACTGTACCATAAGTATAGCAGACACAGCATATGCAGTATTCAATAGCACAGATCTGGTCAAGAGGAGCTCTTTACACCACAATGACTTGGATTAAACTGATTTTGGATGGCCGGAATGTGATCTATTTACAGCCTCCAGTATATTTTCAGAATGTTCTCGTATTTCGCGAAATATTCGATTTAGGTTTTAGATAATTCATGTATTAATAATAAGGATTTTTTCGTCAAAATCGCCAAGGTGCGATAAACTGGTCAGCGTGGCACCAATTTCGCCGTCGATAGCAATTCTGCCCTGGAAAATATTTTTAACGGGTTTTTAAAGAGAAGGAACTATTTTAATGCGAAAACTATGTAGAAATACAAACAATTAACAATTTATAACCTGATTAATAATAATTTAGAGCTTTTTTTAGAAAAAAAAAAAAAAAAAAAAAAAAAAAACATAAAAATAACGACTATTATTTACAAGTTCGTTGCAATAGTATCAGACCCTACAGACCCAACATACTGATATGCTCTTGAGACATTGTGCACACGAACTAACAAACACATTAACACATGCACCCAGTGACAAACTAACGCACTAACAGACTCTACAGATGGACAACAAATCAATTTTCAGATTTTCAGATTCTTCACACTCCAAAACGTGTCACAAAAATATCGAAATAAAAATTTTTCACTATTACTTAAGTTAGTCATACCTATTATATGATAGGGAACTAAAATTTACACCAAGCGACGTTCGAACTGTCAGGTACTACAACTCCATAAAAACTTAAAGAGTGTTTTTTTTTTTTTTTTTTTTTTTTTTCCCGCATATCTTTGAAACCTTATTTGAATAAATTTTGTAATGCTATTTTAATTCTATACTTGTAGGATTTGCGTTATAAACAATCACAACGTTTTGTAACCAGGTCTTTTCCCAGAGGGATTAGTCTGAACGATTTTGGTAAAAACAAATGTTTACAAATAATTTTTGACAAGAGAAGAAAATGAAAGGTTATGTTTTATTAGTTAAATTTATAAATTCAAATATTAAAAGCGAGAAAAATATAAATATCTTAAATATATATATATATATATATATATATATCACATATATATTTATATATTTTTAGTTATTAAGAAAGCATTTTTTTCTCATACATTATAATCTATTTCTATAATTTGCAAGAGAGGTGATGATTCCGGTTCGTACTCATCTATGTAGCAAGTTGCCTTTCATACTTTAGGTTATTTTAAACAGTCCAATCGATAAGCTGTTTAGTCCGACGGATTCAGAAACATTGTCCCTTTCATTTGGTACCTCATTTGCAACGAAGTTTTGATTAGATTCTTAAAAATTAATTAAAATATGAAAATAATAACCTGGTAATAACTTCAAAATAGGACATTTAATTTTATATTTGTTGCCTAAAAAATTACCAGTTATTTTGACCCTTTTTTTTTTTTTTTTTTTCAGCATAAAATGAAATATGTTTTCACGCATATGAAATATATTTTCATAAATGAAAATAGGAAAATGGAGCAAAAAAAACAATCATAACCTTTTTTAATATACTATAATTTTAGATATATATATATATTTTAAATAGTACGTTTTCGGCAAGGATGAAAGCATGAAAGCAAATTTAATGATAATTCTCGGTAATATTTTAAAATTTTGATGCTGAAATAGATCGGAAATTTTTCGCCAATGACTCTACTTTTGTGAAAGCCACTTTAAGCCAAGTAGAGCATCAAAAATATAAATAAATTATAAATATTGTAAAACAGAAAAGAAAGAAAAGGAAAGGAAAAAAAAAGAAAGAAACAGAAAAAAATAATCGCATAAATTATGTATTGTCTAAATCGGCGATAAAAATTCAAAAATCGACATAGGGAGATATATTAAGGCTGTACTATGATCAGATTTACATGTTTACATATTTAATTATTAATTTTTCTATATACCAACTACTATTAACTAACTCAACTACTATTATAACCACAAAAAGTTAATTGTCTCGCGCGATAGATGTAGCCGAACATGGCATATATTATATTTGGCGTGAAATTTTTGTCATTTTATAGTTCATCGAATAAATCAAATAAATATAGAAAATAACGCGACAGAAAATATTATATACACCACGTATAGTGTTGTTCATGTTTAACTGTGATTCAAATATAAAACTGCTATTTTAATTTTTTCGATACTGTCCGTTTCGAAACTGTCATCTGAAAAGCACAGAAATGGAACACCACTGGCAAGCTATTGTCACAGGCAATAGGGACAGGCACCCGAAAGACTGTGAATGAGTGGGTCGCTACCGAAGACAGCGGGAAGACAAAGCAGACTTTTGAGCAATTTTATTTTATTTTATTTATAAAACGATATTAAAACAGTTTCCTTTAAATATAGTGACTTGCGAAGCAGGCAAAGCCTTCGTTGATTCACTACTTTAACTGGTTTCACATTCCGTCATTTTTGACGGGGTAATATACTAGAGAGCATTCAATAATATAAAACAATATTTTGTACAATATATATTTTCAAAATATACGTGTGGCAGGTATATTTTCGTATTTCGTTTTTGATCGCCAAACACAAAAAAATTGAAGGATGACAGATATCAAATCTATGCTCATTTTGTTTATAGAATTTTGAAATTGAAATTTAAAATTTTGTCAATTTCGCAGCAAAATAAATTTATCTAACACATGTGCATGGTAACTAAGTTATACCCAGATATGGGGATTTAAATCAGAAAATAATTCGCCATAATGTTTAATATTTTTTTTAAAAAACTCTAATGGACGAATAACATAGGAAATATTTTGCTTGTCACCACAGACTGTCAGTGACACCCCATTTCTCTTGAGTATTACATGCATTTAACCAACTAAAGGACAAAAATTTTTAATCAAACTTTTTTTTTCAGTTCCCCATCATACTAGAGGCATGGGGAACTTAGGTAATCGTGAAAATTTTCGAACTCGAGTTTTTGACTTTTTTACACGTTTTCAGGTGAGAGTAATCCGAAAATGACAAAATTTGTATGGTGACTGTCTGTAGGGTGTCTGTTAGTTCGTTAGTTTGTTAGCCTGTGTACACGATATCACAAGAACAAATTGTCGCAGAGAGGTCAAATCAGTTTTAAAATATTACTTTCGACCCTGGCAAGAAATCTTTTTATTTGCAACATTCGAATTAAAAAACTTCGTAAGTTATTTGAAAGTTACGATTTTCTTTACATGGGAGAATAGGGCAAAATTTCACTTAAACTTGCATTAAATGAAAACTGTTTGCTGTATGATGCCGGAATGAACATCGGTAACAATAAATATGCTACTTTGAAAATTTCGCAAATAATTGAAAAATTACGAATTTCTTAACATGTCAGTACACAGCAAAATTTCACATAAACGTCAATTTTGAGAGATTTTTTCATCGTAAAGATGTCAGACTACTTGTAAAATATTATTTAGGAAACAGGCATGAATATTAATGACTATGAATTTTCCAATATATAAATTTTGAGGATTATTGCGTTGGAAATAGCAGCATGAAAACTAAACAACGGAATTGACCCTGATAAAATAAATTAATAGATTAGAATAAGATAAATTTGTCGAATTGAACGGTGGATAGTCTATTCGACAGGGATTTCATTCTGTCACTGTATCAAGCTTTGGTCAAATTCATTTCTTTTTAACATGATTATAATACGTCTCGCACTAGAAATTTATGAGAACATAAATATGATGGGGAACTGAGCAGAGTCCACCTGTGCCGACTAGTTTTTTTAAGTATTTGAAAATAACTTACGTTATTTGTTTTACAGAATTTATCATGTGGAACGCAAATTGACAAGAAAAATAGATGTCCAGAAGGTGAATATTGCGTTTCTCCTTATCCTTGTTTCACACAACTAGCACTTGAAAACTCTGAGTGCAGAAAGCCGGTCCATACAGGCAAGCATATTTTCGAACTCTTCATTGTATATTTCCAGTGAATCATATGCTAATGAATGAAAATCTTGTTATAACTATGGTATCTCCCCACAACAGGATTTAGAGGTCTTTCTTTGGCGCCGTTTTGATCGATAACGATGTCGTTCTGGATTTTTTGCAATTTAATATGGCAGCTCTGCATGCTGTTTATTTTAGATTTATGATTTTATGATTTATGATTTAGCTTATGATTTTATCATTTATTATTTATGATTTTTAGATTATGATTTAACCATAATCGCCAAAAATGGGATCGCCAAATGCAGTTGTGGGGAGATACTACAGTTGTTCCAAATACATTTTAACATTTTCCAACAAAGATTAGACACTTTCATGAATTCAATTTTTTCGTCTATCTCTCCGCGCTTTCATTTCCGTAAACGCCCAAATGAATGTAAAATTATTACTACAGGGAAAAAAAAAAAAAAAAAAGGAGAAGCTATTTAGTAGTCGAATTTTTTTTTTTTTTTTTTCTGAACAGAACGATTTAAAAACTGCATAAATCTTATTTAAATTAATTTGTTGCATGAACCCTTGAAATATGCTAAGTATTATAAAAAAATACAGTTATGTAAAAATATATCGTGATTTTGAGGTAGTAACAAGGATTTTTATGGTTAAAACTAATGTTAAGGCATCTTATTAATAAAAACAAAATAAAACAAATAATTAAAATTAAAATATATTTTGTTTGTATAATATTTGAAATATTTCAACATGTAAGTTATTTAAGTTATTAATAACTTAGTTTATAAAGTTTACTAACTTTAGTTTATAAAGTTATTAATAACTATTTAAGTTATTAATAACTTTACGATAGTCATTTATATCTCACACATTGTTTAATTTGTAATTTCGATGTAAAATTTTTAGGCTTACGGAAAATGCTATTACATAGTAAAATAAACAATAATCGTTAGTGAACTTACCTTAGATATTTCAACGTTTGCAAGAAGAAAAGTATTGTTGTGAATTCCTAAGCTTGTATCTTCATGTACGCCGCCATTAAATTTCAGTGATCCGACTGATCATTCGCTAAGGGTGCCATATTTCTCCCTACATGTCGTGTATGACACTATAATTAGCTCCAAGTACCCAGTGAGGGGCCAATCGGCACCCTAACAACATTTCTAAGCACGAAGATGCTAAGTGCTACTACTTTTTACCCTGGGGTGCCAAACGGCACCGATTTCTCACCTTCATTTTTAACAGTGTATCATATGTCATTTCTTCTTTTTCAGTTATAAAAGTTTGGCATAAGCGTATATTATAATAACAGGAGACTTGGCGTTAGAAACGCCAAAAGAAAAATATTTGCGATGCATACAGCTGTTTCGGTAGCCTTAATCGTACCGTCTTCAGTGCAAAAAGAATCTTATTCTTTTTGCACTGAAGGCTACCGAAACAGCTGTATGCATCGAAAATATTTTTCTTTTGGCGTTTCTGACGTAGTAGTTTATTCGGGTTTTAATAAGCGTATATTCTTTGGATATTGCATAGTATTTACAGTATATATTATTATGAATGCAAGCGTAGATGTCTATAAAGAATATATAATTCTCATCTTTTTAGGAGAAGCATGTAATGGTGAACTAGTTGGGTACGATACTGATGGAATCTATCCAGATTATCTTAGCACCTTTTGCCTCTTTCCTCCATGTGACTTGGGATTAGAATGTTACACTGTATGTATTTAATTTCTTCTAATATTTTATACCTCATCAGTTGTTTTATTTTATATTTACTTTTCTTTTGAGCATGCAATTTGTATAATATGTGAAGGGAAAAATGACTCTCTTTTCGCTTAATTTTACTACAATTGGATTAAAATGGCTTGCAATAGCCAGGAACATGTCTCTAACCCTAGCAGCACATCATCTCAAAATAACATTCTCAGGAAGTCCTACAGCTGAAAAGACATCTTGTGGACATCTTCAAGATGTATGTATGGACAAGTGTGTTGTTAGGGGAAATGTTTCTTGTATTGATCGTGAAGATAACTAAAAAATAAAAACTGATATTTTACATAGATATGTTGAGAAAAAAATTCTCTTTCTCAATGCTCTACTTGAATGTGGGAAAAAAAAAAAAAAAAAAAAAAAAAAAAGATCACCAGACGTTATTTTTAGGCCTGCAGCCAGTGTTGCCAGATCTGGCGGATTTTTTATTCAATAATACCAATTTCTATCGGAAACGTCACTTTAGAACAAAAATATTGCTGTTCGAAGTTAGAACTATTTCTTTTTTCAAATATTGTGACATCATTCAATATATCTATCTGATTTTTTTTATTTCCCAAAACCCAACAAACACGCGCTGTTGATTTGTTTATTTAAACTGCATTTTGTTAATCGTCTGCAAGTACTTTTTTTTTTTTTTTTTTTTTTTTTTTTTTGTTCCCTCTAGAATTATTTTTTTTTTTTTTTAGATTTGAAAAATAACATATTTTCTTTTAAAAGAGATTTTAAAATTACAATTGCCCCTTGTGGCATTGCGCAATCACGCTGCATTTCTAATCAATTGTATATCTGTCTAAAACGTTCCTTCATGTCATTTTTATGATAATGAGTGTATATATCTATATATCTATAGATATATACACTCCTGCTTAAAAGTTTAGCAAGATTTGCAAACGATCAGTTTTTTATTTTCACTTGCTCATACGGTCAAGCAAGTATTGTTTTAGGGTCAAATTTCTGAACGTGAGTTTTTGTTATATTTACATGTTCTGAGGTCCCCTGAATACGAAAATCATGTTTTTAGCGAATGGTCTGTGTGTCTGTCTGTGTATCTGTGTGTCTGTTATCAGCATATCTCAAGAACAAACAGTAGCAGAAAAGCCAAACTCGGTATTCTAAATGTGTATGATATAGGGATGCCACAGTAAGCTTTTCGTTGAGATGAAGCAAATGGTTCGAGTATAGGGACATTGAAAAGTATTCAAATACATTACGTCTATAGAGGAAATTGCAGGAAGTAGAATTTAACATGTATAGAGTGAACTAAAACAAATGAAACAAATATATAATTTTTGTAATATAGTCAACTGGGAAAAAAATTGTGTATGTAGGAGTCTCGCCTACTCCCTGGGGGGGAAGTCCCCCTCTCGGGGAGAATAAATTTTTATGAGGGGCATCTTTCAAAAGAATACCTCGCCAATACCTCAAAACGAATGGTTGAACTATCAGTCTGCGATAATTTAAAATAAAGTTATAGATTTTTTTTCACTTTTAACAATATATATATGTAATATTGAGAATAAATTCAACTTTTTTTTTGGATATTTAGTGTTATACTACTTCTCTAATATGGAAATCGTCTGCATTATCATAATAGATAATTTGTTTAAATAATAATTTTAATAAATTATTTTTTTAAATCAGAATTATTTTTTAATAACAGAAATAAATTCTATATAAATGTGGATGCATTAATGAAACGGGGGTGTTTGAGGGGGGGGGGGGGCGGTAGCCCGCCTCACACGGAAATAATTATCATATAAAACTCTTCTGAAGCCTAATTTGAATTGTTCAACATGGGTTTACATAACAGTACTCGTTATCTTACCTCTTAATCTCCAACCTGTATTTATAGTATTAAATTTCAGGGTAAGAGAAAGTCGTGTGAGTGACACACAAGATTATTTCAATTTATAAACTTATCTCTCGATGAAATGTTTTCAAATATTGGGTATTTAAAGAACTGTGTTCTCCTCGTGTTCATCTGTTAAGACTGGTTTAAGGTAACATTCAGGGGGCTGACTTTTTCACAAAATGGACATGTTGCCCTTTACCTGTAGGTTACTGATATATAAATGTAAAAAAAAAAAAAAAAAAAAAGGTTGTAAAATATTTATCATATTTATTCATAAAAATTTCATGCTTTTCAATTCTTATATCTATCAGTATTAGCATTATATTCTATTCATATATGATTTTATAAGATTTGAATTATGTTGGCAAATTTTAAGGGGGTATTCTGGTCTAGAAATTTTAAAAAATCGATTTTTTTTTTTTTTTTTTTTTTTTTTTTTGCATATTTTGAAAGTTTAGACTTCTAAAAATATTATCCTAAAAGGATTTTTCAAAATTTGAAATATTTTCGGAGATACAGCCGATTTTGTGACGTGGCGTCCGAGCCGGCCGTTTGGGATGTAATAGTTTATGTTAAGTAATATAGTTGGGATGTAAAAGTTTTGGATGTAATAAAGCCTATTTATACCAGCTTATCATCTGATGATTTATTACATCGATGTTTGGGGTCCGAAACACAAAATAATAATGAATCACTGAATTGTTTCCTAAACTTTAAACGCGTTTTTCTCGAAACTACTTTTTTTGAGGTAAATGTGATGATATTTCAAGTTCTACAGAACCGATTGCTTTGAAATTTGGTATATATCTTGTTTATACAACTCTCTATCGCGTTTTCCCTGGATTAAAAAAAAATTTGATTTTCAATATTTTTAAAAAATTCGAAAAGGTCGAAAAAAGTCGGGTAAAAAAAAATTTTTTTTTTCAAGTCGACGCCATTTTGTCATTTTTTTTTTTTTTTTTTTTTTTTTTTTTTGAAAATGGTCAACCCGATAGCGACATCTTTATTAATGAAGAATTTGTTTGATTTTTTTGTTTTAGATCACTACAAGGGTTGAAATCATGTCAACCAGGACGCACCGTTTTTTTTTATGCCCCCACTCCATCGTCCTGTATCTCGGCGAATTTTTTTTTTTTTTTTTTTTTTTTTTTTTTGTGATTTTTTTTTTTTTACATTCTCAAAATGTCAATAAAAAACATATAAAAAAATGGATTGTAAAAATGTTTTTCATTTTTTTTTTTTTTATCTTACTTTAAAAAATGCCTAAAATTCAGGCTTTTAGACCAGAATACCCCCTTAATAATAATATTCATAAAAAAAAAAAAAAAAAAAAAAAAAAAAGAAGAAGAAGAAGAACGAAAAATCATGCAGTGCGCATTCAGTGTGCATTGATTATAAACACTTTCCAACTGTACGTACTTGTTGTATCGTATAACATTCAATATTCTTTGCCTAAGTTAACACAAAAGACAGACAGAAGCACTGAAAAGTATAAAGCTGCACTAATTGAATTTAAAATCACTCTTAGACAGTGTTGGAAAGAGGTAAAATGGCTAAACACAAAAGGGTATGCAGCCCTTAGTGTATCTGAATATTTTAGAGTAGCCCTTTAAGTCTGCAGGTTATTCATATCATATTATATACAAAATAGAAAGTTATTTAAATGTGACTTTCAAAAATGTCTGTCCTAAAACGCAATGTATTGGCATTTTTCTTTTTGTTGTCCCTGTACACAAACCAGTTATATGGGACCTATTAATATCATTTTGAATCGGGAACATTCCATAGTAAACTTGACTAATTTATAACATTTTTAAAAGAAATTCTGAAAAGATTTACGGACGCTTGGGGCGGAATACAGACAGATAGAAAGGTAGAGAATCGGACAGACGGATACACAAATTGAAATCACATTGACCCTTAAAAATTGTTAGAAAGTGTTAAAAACATTTAATGTAAACGAAAGTGCAAATCCAGCAAATTTTTATTAATACCGTTTAAAGTAGCTAAATATGCTAATTATACTATATTTTATAGATAGCATTCTTTTGTGCATATTAATAACATATTTCAATTTCCTTAAGGTTTGTGCGAAGTAAAGTTATTAAAATTTCGTTTATAGAAATACATTTCATAGAACGCAATGCTTTGAAATACTTTCGAGGGTCCCTGTACACAAACCAGTGCTGGTGTTTACTTCATTTTACATAAGAAACATCCGACAGTGATCTTGAATAACATATTTCAATTTCATTAAGATTTTTGTACAGTAAAGGTATCAAAATATGCTTTGTAGAATTACCTCCCAAAGAACACGATGCTTTTGAATAATTTCTGGTATGCCTGTACATAGACCAGGGAAGATACACACTCCACTTTTAACAGGGAACATATTGAACTGGAATAACATATATCATTTTCAAGAAATTCCATAAACATTTACGGGAGTTAGAGCGCGGACAGTTTGACAAATCGAAATTATTTACACTTTTCAATCTTGTTGGAAAGTGTTAATGAGGGATTTTTTGCAAATAATGATATATATTTCTCACTAACAAAGTGTCTGTTTAGTACTTTATGTTAATTATATGTATGATTATATGGAATTTTAACAAGAAAAAAAATCATGCAGTATTAATAACATTTTATAACACAATAGAAGACATTCAATGTTCAAAATCAGGTCATTTTAGAAGACACAAAATTGAATGCAAATGATTATAAAACCGATTCAAAAACTACTTTACACAAGTGGTGGAAACATTTTTATCTTAAATGATGAATTTGGATCAGTACACCTTAATTTAAATTCATAAAATACTGATACAAGAAGAAAAATCCCTAATTTTTATATGTGTCACTGGACAATATAGATTATTTTTTTTAAATATTAATTTTTGCCATAAACTTATTTTTTGGTACTTTTATGCAGTTACAGTCGGTAACAAAAGTGTCCGAACACAAGCAAAAATTGTTATGTACAAAAAGTACACTTAATTCTGTTCTGTTAAACAAATCCTTGTCGAGTCCTGATTTTAGAATGACTAAGAACAAGATTCGACAGGGATTTTTTTTTAAAAATCGTATGAAGTGTACTTTTTTTGCATAGGAATTTTTGCTAGTGTTCGGACACTTTTGTTACCGACTGTACATAAAACAAGTTGGTATACTTTTTTTTTTTTAATTAAAATCATAATCATAAAAGAAAGCATAAAATTGGCGAATGAAAAAATAAAATTAATATTCGGCAGATGGAACGATTTGCTTTAACGAACAATCATTCTTTATCAACATTTCATAAAATTTCTCACAAGTATAACCTAAGATAGTCTTAGTAGTAAATAGGTTTTTAAAGTAGGCATATGGAGGATATTTTTTTCACATGTCTACATTTTGTTCATTGAAGGAGACAGCATCTTTTTGGGAGCATTTTTGTCAGAAGGACATAAAATGAATTCAACAAACTTTTGCATATTTTTGTGAGGTGGTGGTAGTGTTATCATTAAGGCCATTTGTCTGCACTAGGGGTCTAGGCCTGAATAGGAGAGTCCTCCGTAGGATCTTTCTAAGAGGTCATAGTCCATATTTACGCTAATTTCGGAGAAAACCATGGAAAACTCCTAACTGTTAAGCCTAAGAGAGCGACCGGGTATCGAACCCAGGCCTCACGTATACCAGCTTCGAAGAGAGAACCTCTCGGTCACTGGTTAGCCAATTTTTATGAGGAATATTATTCATGCAAAAGTGAGAACACACGTTAACTCACTGCATACCAATAGAAGCACCATCTTCTTATGATTTCATGACAATTTCAATAGTGATTACGTGTTCTGTATCAAAGAACAATATAAAAAATAGGGAATACTTTTATTTCTTTGTGATACGAAGAATCTGAATAGACATAAACTCTAATATGCTTTGGCAAGTTTATTAGAAAGTTGTTCTTTTGCGAAACTAACACAGAAAAAAGTTAGTGTTCACCGTTCGATACAGATACAGCCAACAACCGTTTGAGCTTCTCAGTTTTGCGAAATTTTGTAAATTAAGGACCTTTTCATTTATAAAAGAGGGCAGAGTACGAAAAGCATAAAAAAAGAGGACTTTTTAGTCCTGTAATGTTTTTTTTTTCGTTTAAGACAACAGAGCTTTGAAAAAGAAGACTGCCCTCTTAAAAAGAGGATGTCTTGTCACCTTAAATAAGATAAGCATGATTTTACGATCGATATAACTTTTTTTTTTTTTTTTTTTTTTTTTTAGCACCATATACTGTAAGAATTCTATCTATATTTAGATCGAAATTTTACTCGCCACAGTAAAATTTCCACTCGCCAATGGCGAGCTGGCGAGCAGAAATTTCGCGCCCTGTTTATAGAAATACCACTCATAGAACACAATTCTTTGAAATAGTTTCGGGTGTCCCTGTACACAAACCAGTAGGGTATAAACTCCATTTTCAATAGGGAACATCCGATAGTGAACTTGAATAACATATATCAGTTTAAAAAAATTCCATAAATATTTACTGGAGTTAGAGTGCGGGCAGACAAACAGACGGACAGATACACAAATTGGTATCATATTCACACTTAAAAAAATCTGGAGTGACTCCACTCGACTTTCCGAACATTGAGTAATTAACAGTTTTGTAGATAAAGTAAAGAAAGAGTAGTTGTTAAACAAACAAAAGAGAGAAAACCATAATAGAGTGTTTGAGTATTTTTCTCCATCTATTACACGTTGTTTTATTTAACGCTACTGAACTTTGAGCCCATAGATCAAAATGACAAAGAAATTTTCGTTGTGTCCCTGTAAAAACCTATAAATGTTAGATTCACCAAAATGCTTATAGTTAGTGCAACAGTGATTTATAATACTCATATAAATTTTCAGCTGAATTCAATAAGGCGTTTAGATGCTATCGTACTTTTAAAAATTTAGTCCCATAGGCCATAATGATAAAGAATTTTTCTTTGTGTCCCTGTAAAAAAACTGTAAGTGCTAGATTCACCAAAATCTATACAGTTAGTTCAACTGTGATCTATAACATGTGTACAATTTTTTTTTCTCAGATTAATAAGGCGTTTAGACACTATCACATTTTTAAAAATTTGGCCCCATAGGCATAATGATAAAGAATTTTTCTTTGTGTCCCTGTAAAAAAAACTATAAGTGCTAGATTCTCCAAAATCTATACAGATTGAGTATTTGTGATCTATAATATGTGTATAAAATTTTTGCTCAATTGAATAAGGCGTTTAGATGCTATCGCACTTTTAAGATTTTGCTCCCATAGGCCATAATGATAAAGAATTTTTCTTTGTGTCCCTGTAAAAAAACTATAAGTGCTAGATTCACCAAAATCTATAGGGTTCGTACTATGGTGACTTACAATATGCGTACCAACTTTCAGGTTAATCGAACGAAGCGTTTAGACGCTAGAGTGTTCACCCACAGACATACACACATACACACATACACACATACACACATACACACACACATACATACATCATCGTAAAAATAGTGAAAACGGACTCAGGGGACCTCAAAACGTATAGAAACATCAAAATCTCGAATTCGGATTTTTGACATGATTACAATACTTTCCTCACTATAGTGTTCGGAAAGTAAAAATGTTAGAAAGTGTTAAAAACGATTAATGGAAACGGAAGTAGAATTCTAGCAAATTTTTATTAATAGCTCTTAATATGAAAGAATATTTTTGTGTCTCCCTGTAAATCTATTGCTAACCATGCTATATTCTATGTAAAGCATTCTTTTGTGCATATAAATAACATATTTCAATTTCATAACACTTCGTGGAATGTAAAGTTATTAAAATTTGATTTATAGAAATATCTCTCATAGAACACAATGCTTTAGAATACTTTTGAATGTCCTTGTATATAAAACAGTGATAGTATTTAATCTATTTTATACAGGAAACATCCAACAGTGAAGTTGAATAACATATTTCAATTTCATTAAGATATGTGAACAGAAAAGGTATAAAAATATGATTTTCATAGAACGCAACGCTTAGAAATAATTTCGGGTATCCCTATATACAAACCAATAAAGGTATAAACTCCATTTTCAGTAGGGAACATACGATAGTGAACTTGAATAACATATATTAGTTTCAAGAAATTCTACAAATATTTACGGGAGTTAGAGCGCGGAAAGTCAGATAGACAGACGGACAGACAGACAGACAGACCGAAGTCATTAACACGTTTCAACCTTGTTGGGAAGTGCTAAAAATGTTAGAAAGTGTTAAAAACGATTAATGTAAACGGAAGTAGAATTTTAGCAAATATTTATTAATAGCTCTTTATATAACTGAATATTTTTGTGTCACCCTGTAAATCTGATGCTAATCATGCTATATTCTGTGCAAAGCATTTTCTTTTGTGCTTATAACTAACAAATTTCAATTTCATAAATCTTCGTACAATGTAAAGTTATTAAAATTTAGTTTATAGAATTATCTCTCATACAACGCAGTGCTTTGGAATACTTTTGTGTGTCCCTGTCTAGAAATCAGTGGTGGTATTTACTCCATTTTATACAGGAAACATCCGACAGCGAACATGAATAACATATTTCAATTTCATAAAGATTTGTGTACATTAAGGGTATGAAAATATGGTTTATAGAAATGCCTCTTATAGAACACAATGCTTTGAAATATTTTAGGGGGTCCCTTTACACACACCAGTAGAGGTATAAACTCCATTTTAAGCAGAGAACATCCGATAGTAAACTTGTATAACATATTTCAATTTCATTAAGATTTTTGTACAGTAAGGGTATGAAAATATGGTTTATAGAAATGCCTCTCATTAAACACATAATTTGAAATTTTTTAGGGGGTCACTATACACAAACCAGGAGAGGTATAAACTCCATTTTCAACAGGGAACATCCGATTGTGAACTTGTATAACATATTTATATTTTAATTAAGATTTTTGTACAGTAAGGGTATGAATATATGGTTTATAAAAATGCCTATCATTGAACACAATGCTTTGAAATATTTTCGGTGATCCCGGTACACAAACCAGTAGAGATATTAACTCCATTTTCTATAGAGAACATCTGATAGTGAACTTGAATAACATATATCAGTTTCAAGAAATTCCATAAATATTTACGGGAGTTAGAGCGCGGACAGATAGACAGAGAGACGGATAGACAGGCAGACAGACAGACAAACCGAAGTCATTAACACTCTTCAACAACCTTGTTGGAAAGTGTTAAAAAGAAATTTTGGCATATATTAAATTGAAAATCGCGCTGATAAAAGAACATATTATTGACAAGGTAAAATAAATGTAACTAAAGAAATAACAAATTTTATCGAAATCAAAAATCCTTGCAAACTGGAAGTTTTAAAGATATATTGCACACAAAATGTTGTAAAGTAATTTATAAATGCAGAACTTTGTTATACAAGTTTAAATAATTACTTACGCCAAAAAAAAAAAAAAAAAAAATCTACAAGGTTTTTTTTTTTTTTTTTTTTTTATAACAATTTATTCTATATGGAGCCAAAATGAAGCAATAACTTTCATGAAACAATTTATTTTATATAGATTTACTGAACTATAAGTACCTAGTTTATTCTCCATGCATTCAATAGACTCTGAGTTAAATGAAATAATGTATGTTCCAAATAAATTTAATGAATTCTGAGTGAATATTTTAAAAATATATATTTAAAGAACTATGAACAACCTATTCTACATACTTTAATAAAAACAATATGCAACGACTGAATTAATAAACAAATTGTGTTCAAATCTTTATCTTTTTTTTTTTTTTACTCTAAATAACATAATGTTACTGACCAAGTACATACAATAAAATGTGATTAAAAAAGACAAATGCGTTCAATAAATTTAGTAATTATTTTCAAAATTAGTGTTTCAAGAAAAATGTATAAAAATGTTTAATTTCAATTCTTGTTTGCTGGAAAATAGCTGCTGCATCAAAAAAATACGCGCTTTTAGTTATGCAGAACTATTATTGTTATACAACAATAGTGAATGCAAAATAAAGCTCGGAATTATGGTATTATTTAACACCCATAAAAGTCATCCGAGGAGGAACTTTTACAGCTCTCTATTTATGACCAAATATATTAGTGACCAAACCAATCCCACCTACAACATGACTTGAAGGTGTGGGTCTCTCTACAGACTAAAATCCCGACAAAAAAGTGAAGGAACATAAAGTAATCCAATATTGGTTCGAGAATTATCCTGTGAGAGAATTAACCTAATCAGTATACAGAAGGAAACAACTCCTACTTATTAGTATGGCACTTTAATACGGATGCTTTAAGAAATACGGAACCTATTTAGGATATATCATAAATCAGAACTTCAGCAGAGTGCAAAAAAAAATGGCTTCGTAAAAATTTACAATAAATGACTGAATCTAAGATGTGTCATTTTATTGCTTTTCGAAATTTGTTAGTATTGAAACGTACTATTTCAAGTAACTTTATCTGTATTATTTGTCTTGTCAACCAATGCATCACATTTTGCCTTTCATTTATCTCGAACAGTTCCAGTGGCGCAAAGTCCTTTTTCATTTCAAACGAACCATTAACCCATGTGAAGTAAAAAACAAATATATCCATTTATATCATGTGAAACTTTGGATTTTTCACAACAGAGAGAAGTGTTTCCATAACATGTTGAAAAAGCTATTTCACGAATTTGATAAGGAATAATATTGAAAGGATATCCATTATAAGATGTCAACATCCATAACTTGTAACCAAATTTCACAGGTTTATTTTTCGCCTACATTTTACAACGGTGTTGCCAAAATAACGTACCAACTTTTCATCGATTTTTAGATTTTCTGAAAATTCTCAAAATTGTTGCAGAGCAACAATGAATTTTCCCAAGCGTGGACGATATTTGTAATAATGATCCACTAAGTTAATGGCCGAATTGTCATCGGACTATACGACTATTTTATGTCACTGTATCGACTCTGTACCTGTTCTCCCTGGACATAGCTCGAATTGCTGAGATTGTACCAGTGCCAGAGCATTCTTCAATACATTTTCTTATGTGATAAAATGCGATAACTACTGTATAGAAGAATGCCTATAAACTTTTTGATATCACTTTCCTTGACACCAAAAGAATGATCTGCACTGCATATCGATTAATCTCTTTAACTGTATACGATATCATATCATTAGCCATCATGTGAAAATGTTCAAACGGAATTTTTCCTGATATCTTACCTGCAATATGTTAATAAATTTGAGAAGTAAAAGAACAAGGCGTAAACGAACATTCTGGTTCACATTTTTTCAATTTAGGTAATTTTGTATCAAACTTTGTTTCCTCACAGATATTTGACAAAACCTCTATAGATCCAGCAGTGTCTCGATTTTCATGATCACCACATGTTTCTACTATAGTACAATTTTGTGGTAAAATCGCTTATTTTTTCTTCGTGAACTGCGTCTAATTCCGGTAGAACAATTATCATTTTGAGATAACAAATTCTTTGTCGATAGAAAATTAATCTTTAAGAACTTTCTCAATTTTTAGAAATTTTCTGACTACTTTACAATAACAAAATTCGTCACGCAAACTCAGCCAACTTGTACAAAACAACTGCAAAATAAAGAAACATCTGAACTAATGGAAAGATAAGAAAGTACTATAAATAATTCTCACGAGTGTTTCTGCAATAGCATATGCAAAAGAAACTGTTTGGCAAATGGAACTGACTGATATAATGGACTTCAAAAACATTCCACCTTTTAGTTGCTCCTCGTCTCCCAGCATGAAAAAATAAACAAATATATTGTTCCTGGAATACAAGGGAAGCAACCTAGAAGTACTTATGAGTGATTTGAAGGAAAATGAAAATAATGGATAGCGGTCGGTCGATAAAACATGATTGCCTTTGTTATTTGATTTCTTAATGGAAGTTTTTAATGTTTTGAACAAACACTGTTGATCCAACAAAGAATTGTGCATACTTGATTAAGAAAAAATAATTTTAATATTATTTATTGGGTTTAAACTACGACATATTTTAGACGAGAATTTAAAGCAACTTTTTAATTATTATTATTATTATTATTTATTTATTTATTATTATTATATATATATATTTTTTTTCATGTTCCAGTTTTCCTCTGTAATTTATTAAGTTTACTCTATTTATAATAATTTATGACAAGTTTTATGTAAGTTTTTATTGCTTCGTCTTTTTTTTTTTTTTTTTTTTTTTCAATTCATATTTAATAAAATTCTCATATATGACTTCTATCCTGTAAATAGGACAGAGGTCATATATGGGTTAAAAAACTTTATAAATAATGATTAATGATAATATTTTGGATTTTGAAAAATAATATTCAAAAAAATAAAAATTGGCATGCCTGTTTCCGTTTTATTTTATATAATGTTTAATAAACATTTGTTTGTTAATTTAAACCTAATTTATGTTAAATAATTTATGTTTCGGAGTCTTTAAAGTTAATTCGCCTTCTTTCCCAGCTTAAATATTATTCATGAAATTGTTCCAATAATATAAATTTATTTACCTAATTCAAAAATTACCCGTTTCCATAATTAAATTTTCTCATGCAAAATTTTTAGGAAGTTTCACAACACCTTCACTTTTGCATGTTTGTTCTAAGCGTACGCTATACGATCCCAGATAAAGAAGGATATTGTGTTACAATTAAGGTTATTTTTATTTATTTATTTATTCATTTTTTTTTTTTTTTTTTTTTTTTTTTTTACGAGCTGTTTTGCGCCCAGCAAAAGTAATAATAAATTTTCTACTAATTGGTAAAAAGTTTTTGTAAAAGTAGTGAACATTTCAATGAAATAAACACAACTGAAATACATTTCCAGCTCTAGAATCTTACATTCTACGTG
Source organism: Salticus scenicus (assembly GCA_963930645.1). Taxonomy (NCBI): domain Eukaryota; kingdom Metazoa; phylum Arthropoda; class Arachnida; order Araneae; family Salticidae; genus Salticus; species Salticus scenicus. The sequence continues at coordinate 44,486,668 of OZ005652.1, read as the reverse complement.
TATATGTATATATATATATATATATATATATATATATATATATATATATATATATACATACTATATTAACTTGTAAACAATGATAAAGTTAAATTTGTACAACATAGGCGCTAAAAGTAACTCTATAATTTCTTTTTTTTTAATTTTTATTTTTATTAAATTTTTCGAGCCCGAACGACAATGAATCCTGAAATTTCAACTTATGCAGGTATTGAGTGTTAACTATCTTTTTCCCAAACAGAAACAGATTGGGTACCCTAGCAACACACCTGTCCATAATATATCCTGAAGATGTCCACAGGATGTATTTTCATCCCTAGGACATCCTGAGTAGTTCATTTGGAGAAGATGTGCTCTGAGGGTATGTTCTTGCTAGCAAGTCAATAATAAACTTTATTACAGTCGGCTACAAAATAATCCCAGCACTACCACACATTCCTACATAAAAAAGTACACTTAATACTGTTTTGTTAAATAAATCCTTGTCGAATCACGTTCTTAGACCGACTAAGAACAGCATTCGATAAGGATTTGTGTAACAAATCTGTTATAAGTGTACTTTTTACTTTCTCTTACCCATAAGGTAAAGAAAGTATTATTTTAGGGTCAAATTTTGAAAGTGAGTTTTTGTTATATTCACATGTTTTGAGTTATCCTGTATTCGAAAACCATGCTTTTAGCGGCTGGTCTCTTCCTCTGTGTGTGTGTCTGTCTATTATCAACATAACTCAAGAACAAATAGTAGCAGAAATTCCAAAATCGACATTCTAAATATGTATAATATAGGAATGCTACACTAAGCTTTTCGTTGAGATGAAGCAAATGGTACGTGTACAGGCACACTCAAGATTATTCAAATACATTGCGTCTACGGGGGAAATGGCAGGTAAATAGAATTTAACATGTATAGATTGAACTAAACCAAATGAAATGAATATATATTTTATATATACATAAAAACATGCCTCATGTAGAATATGGCAGGGAAATCGTTCACTGTTCATTTACACAATAGAACGGGATTATAGTCCAACAACAGCTGAAAATATATGGAATTGTATTTCAGGTGGTGTCGTATATTATATTCATAGGATTGTATTTAGGTGCACTATGAAGTTTGTACATATTATTCAAAAGATATACAGTGTTACAAATATTTAAGCGATAACATTTTTTTTTATTATTATTATTGTTAGTGGAAGTGCTTTACTATAATATTTTACCATATGCAGGAAAGCTGCTCAGGCATGGAAATGAATTCTTCATAGACATATGATAAATAATGTATGTTTTTAAGCTAAATATTCGTCGCTTGTTTTTTTTTTTTTTTTTTTTTTTTTTTTGTGTATTTACGCTCTTTCATGTTTCCCGATTACCAAAGTCAAGTTTTTTAAAGTTTGATTATTGCCTGTGTCTCTTATAGTAACTTAAAAACGAATAATTTCAGGCGGTCCAAAAGTTGTATTTTCAAATTAATATAAATTTGTTGCTGGAAAAGTTTGATGAAGATAGGTAAGTTTCAAGGAAAGATGCGTGTGAAAGTTGTCTGAATAATTATAAGTGAATGTTCAATTTTAATAACATATTTAAATTCTATATAAATGTAGGTGCTGTAACAGAACGGTGCGTTGACGGGGGCAGTAGCCCCCCTCACACAGAACTAATTCTCATATAAAATTCTTCTGAAACCTAATTTGAATTATATTAACATAGGTTTACATAACAGTACTCGTTATGTTACCCCTTCATTTCCAAGATGTACTTATATTATTAAATTTCATGGTAAGAGAAAGCCGTGTGAGTGACACACCAGATTATTTATATAAGACGTTTTACTAGTACTCGGGTACTTTTGCTGCCGACTGTAGTTTAGAATTTCAATTTTTAAAATTACAAATTCAATTTCTACTTATTTCTAAATTTGTATCATTTAAGTCAATATTTAATACTGTTACATTAAAGTAATATTTTTTGCTGTTATAATTTCATGTTATACTACACTTCTACTGAAATGATTTGGAAAAAAAAAATCATAGAGTATGCTAGCTTTACATATCGTCTGAAACCTGTTAGGATTATATTCTTTATTTGAATTTGGGTTTTTCCATTTGCTGAGGAAGATGATACTGCATCTATTGAATTTTCGGTTTAAACAATTTTGAAATTAAATTAACTACTAGCTAGAACCCGTCGAATTCGACGATCACTTTATTGACCGTAATGTTTCAAAAATCGTCGCAGGGTAATTCCATTTTAAATCAACAAATTTTCAAAAAAGTTGTTGCATGACAATTTTTGATTTTGATGACAATTTGCATGTGCTTTCCCCATACCTTTTTGACCACAAAAATATATTTTTTTTATTTAAAAAAAAATTATCCTTTGATATGAAGGCTATTTTTGTCGTTGCCAACAGCAAAAATTAGATATTTTGATGCTTTGCTTTATGAACTATAACTTTTTTCCTATCAAAGTTATCAAACTCAACTATAACTCATTGGAAAGCTAAAAAAAAGATCTTTTTCCATATGGTATCAATAAATTTGAGATTTAAAAACAAAGGTTATTTTTTTAAGGTCAAAGTTTGCGATGCAAAATTAATTTTTTGCCACTTTTGAAAATTAAAAAACCTATGAAGGGCTTGGAATAACAAGCCCTCTTTTTTTTCTTATATACATATATAAGGTTGCTTATTGTATTAAAAAGTTTGGCTTGTTACTCTGCCCCCTTCACAAGATACGACCCCCCAAAGTGGCAAATTTTCTAAAAAATCCAATTTTCAATGCTAAAAAAATGCATGTGGGGGGAAAGGTAAATTTTTTTTTACTTGTGTGATTTTAAGTACTTTATACCATCTTTCAAACAAAAAAAAAATTACTTTGTTATTCAAAGGCGTTTGGCAGCTATAAGGGTCTGAATTTTCAAATAATCACACTAAAACCATCCAATTTTTTCATGTACTTTTTTTTGGAAACATGTCATTTATTATTTTTTTTTTTTTTTATGGACTTAGATTGACCTCACAAATAAGAATATATCATATTCCTACTTTTCCTCATTTATAGTAATCTATTTGCCAGTTAAAAGCAAGAATAGACAGATTTCAACTTGTCCAGCCTTGCTCCCACATGTATAGAACAGTTCCCTTTAGGCAAACAGTACCTACCTGTGGTAGGAACTGTGCCAATGACAAGGCTGCTTGAATATTATTGGATACAATTTGACCAATAATATAGGGTAAGACAAATGATCTGCCTGCCAATGATGTCACATGGAACTGCTTTATAACTTAGTTGTTTCTTTAACTCTGAAAGGAGTAGGTTGCTGGGAAGTGTTCTTGCTGTAAAATCTTGTAAATTTTTGTCTTTCATGTAGGTTTTTTCATTTCAAGGTCAAGAAATATACATATTTACAGAATATTTTGGTGAATAACTGTCCTTGTTAAAGGTAAAAAAAGGAATTATTTTTTAGAATTCTTAAATATAAGTTTGTTTTTCTGCATATAAAGAGTAAATGAATTATGGATAACTCTAAATGCTCCATAGGAATTTTTATGAAAGATAATTGTAACATTTTAAGTTATAGTAGGCAGTCAACTGTAGAGAGTATTTCTAAGTATAATGATGATGATAAAACTTTACTGCAATTGAGAACTGGATGTAAAACAATTAAAACTGTTTGTACTTACCATGCAAAAAAGTTTTTAGATAAATTTTCTCACCTTTATGGAACTTCCTGCTGTGACCCATTTTCGGAACATAATAAGGTGATTACAAAATCGCTGAGAATCATAAGCAAAGATTTGTATTTGAAAAACACAAATTTGAATCTTATCCCTGGAAAATCTCTGTGCTCTAAATGTTTAAATAAAATTCAAAATCAGAGAGTTGAAACCTATAAAGATAATAATGAAGAAATGTACATACCTGAATGTGATTTAGTCGAGTCTGTAAATGTAGCATGTAGTGCCCTTGGAGTATCACCTGTGAAAGTTGCCAAATTATCGCGCGATCGTAAATCATCTACATTAAAAAGAAAAGTTTCAGCGATAACAGAATGTGTCACAAATAAACTAAATAAATCATTTGACCTTTCAATTGTTTCACATGAAGAAAACAATAGTTCTTGCCAAAAGCACATATGTGGTAATTATGAAAAATTAATAGAAGACCTTAAAGAGAGAATGAAAACTGCTGAGTGTCTGCAGGATAAAGTAAACATTTTAAGTTTGTTGCCTGTAACTTGGAGCTATGCAAAAATTCAAGCAGAATTTGGAGTCAGCCAGTATTTAATTCGAAAAACTAAAGATTTAGTTAAAACACAAGGAGTTTTACCAAAACTGGAACCTAAGAAGCCAAGCAATATTCTTGGTTCTAGTACAATAAAAGCTATGGAGGATTTTTATCAGAGAGATGCCTGTAGTCGCATGATGCCTGGAAAAAAGGACTGTATTTCTGTGAGAGGAATGAATGGGGAAAAGTCAAACCTTCAAAAAAGGCTCATTTTATGTGACTTGAAGGAACTTTACATACATTTTAAAGAAAATTATCCTGATTTGAAAGTAGGGTTATCTAAATTTGCCGATCTTAGACTAAAATTTTGTGTGTTAGCTGGAGCATCTGGTACACATTCAGTGTGCGTTTGTTTGTACCATCAAAATGTAAAACTTATGCTATCAGCGATTAAAAGTGATCATAGCTACAAAGATCTGCTGCAGATTATGGTCTGTGATACTGAAAATGAGAATTGTATGTTTTCGGAATGTACTGCATGTCCAGGTGTGGATGCCATCTTATCACTGATTTCTCCAAGTAACAGCACCCAAATTGACTTGGAAAATGATGAATTTGAGGATTTGCAAGTTTCATATAAGCAGTGGATGTCCACAGAATGATGTGAACTGACATCATGTGTGCTACCTTTACAAGAATTCTTGGTTAAGTGTTGTGAAAAACTTGAGCATCTAAAGAGCCACCATTTCATTGCCAGTAAACAAGCAGCATTTCTAAAATCAAAGAAAGAAGATCTGGATAAGGGGGAATTTTTGATACTTGGAGATTTTTCAGAGAATTTCTCTTGTGTTGTTCAAGACGAGGTGCAGACCTATCACTGGTCAGGTGTGCAATGTACGCTTCATCCTTTTGTTATCTACTGGGAAAAAGATGGAGAAATTCAAACTCAAAGTTTTTGCTTTGTAAGCGACTGCCTTGACCACAACACAACTACATTCTACGCCTTTCAAATGATCCTTGTTAAAAAACTGAAGGCAGATCATGCTTTAATTTCAAAATTATTCTATTTTTCAGATGGATCTGCCACACAGTACAAAAACAGGAAAAACTTCATTAACTTGAGCCATCATGAACAAGACTTTGGGATAAAAGCAGAGTGGCATTTTTTTGCTACATCCCACGGGAAAGGCCCTTGCGATGGGATTGGAGGAACAGTAAAGAGGCTAGTGCGAAAGGCTAGTTTGCAACGACCGGTCAGTAATCAAATCTTGAATCCATTAGATGTCTTTGAATACTGCACTGAACATATTAATAGTGTAACGTTTTTCTATGTTTCCTGTGATGATGTTAATGCAGTAGGAAAAGTTCTTGAGGAAAGATATAAAACAGCACTATCATTACCCCAAACTCGGTTTTTCCACAGCTACATTCCACTCAACAGAAATATCATTCATGCCAGACGTACATCATTTTCTTTAGATTTTACAACCTTTCATGTCATCAAAGACGAACCTATCAACCTTAGATTATCCACACCAACAACCCGACCAAAGTTGTCCGATTATGTTTGTTGCGTATATGATGGTGACTGGTGGCTAGGAGAAGTGGTGGAAATAAAGGTATTTGATGTCGAAGAAGAATACAGGATCCACTTTTTTCATCCTAAAGGACCTGGAACATCGTTTAAAAAATCAAGTCATGATAACCAAACTTGGGTTCGGTTTCAAGATATTTTGAAAATCCTGACTGCGTCAGAACTGTGGTCAGCACAGGGAAGAGGTCATAATATCACACCTGTGATGAGTGAACATTTGTCAACTCTTCTCTATGAAACAATAAACCACTGAACAAAAAAGTTTTGCATGTTTTGAGAGGTAAGTTAAATTCTATATACCAAGATGTTAGAAACCTTAAATTAGCTTATCAAAGTTTAAATGTGTTCTTTGACAACTCTTCTTAGTCTTTTTAGTTGTTTTCACCATTTAAAACTAACAATTAAGTAAAAAATAACTTTTCACTAACACCTAAGATTAAGAAGTATGAAAATAATTGCGTTGTTTCAGTATAATTATTTGAAAATTTAGACCCTTATAGCTGCCAAACGCCTTTGAATAACAAAGTAACTTTTTTTTTGTTTGAAAGATGGTAAGAAGTACTTAAAATCACACAAGTAAAAAAAAATCTACCTTGCCCCCCACATGCATTTTTTTAGCATTGAAAATTGGATTTTTTAGAAAATTTGCAACTTTGGGGGGTCGTATCTTGTGAAGGGGGCAGAGTAACAAGCCAAACTTTTTAATACAATAAGCAACCTTATATATGTACATAAAAAAAAAAAAGAGGGCTTGTTATTCCAAGCCCTTCATAGGTTTTTTAATTTTCAAAAGTGACAAAAAATTAATTTTGCATCACAAACTTTGACCTTGAAAAAATAACCTTTGTTTTTAAATCTCAAATTTATTGATACCATATGGAAAAAGATCTTTTTTTTTTAGCTTTCCAATGAGCTATAGTTGAGCTTGATAGCTTTTATAGAAAAAAAGTTATAGTCCATAACGCAAAGCATCAAAATATCCAATTTTCGCTGTTGGCAACGACAAAAATAGCCTACATATCGAAGGGTAATTTTTTTTAAATAAAAAAAATATATTTTTGTGGTCTAAAAGGTATGGGGAAAGCATGTGCAAATTGTCATAAAAATTAAAAATGGTGTTGCACACCCCATTTGTTGATTTAAAATGGAATGACTCCGCATCATTATTTAAATGCATTTCATGTTATAGCATCTAATATAATTTACGACATTTCACTTAAAAAAAGAAATTCGGAAAAATGCTTATAAATAGAAATAGATGACATCACCTTCTACAAAGTACTGTCAATGTGACGCCAAACTGACTCCAAATAAACACATGCTATCTTTTATTTTCTATTTCGTTTAATACTAAAACTGTATGTTAGCTGACCCGTCCGGCGTTGCCCGGGCCAATGATACCTTAAATGGACCTTCAATTTGTAATATTTTATACCTTTAACTCGATTTTGTTTGAATTTCTGTTTTTAAATGAAAGCATCACGAAAACAATAATCATCTGTAACAAAACAATTACCTCGAACCGAACGAAACTCTGCCTTGTGACCCCGGTGCTTGCGGCAGCGCGTACACGGGCCGCTTACTACATAAACGGATTTCCCTCTCAAACTAATTTCCCCCCCTTTCCCCTCCCCTCCAAATCTACTTTCCCCCTTTTTCCCCCTTTAAAATCGAAAATTCCAAATTCGCAGATATTGATTTTTTCTGATATTCTACTTTAGTCCCCATATGTACAATTTCTTCATCGTGAAGTAATTTGGAGCTTAGTTAAGCTCGTAAACGTGTTTTTAACCCGTTTCCCCCCCGGGGGGAAACCGTTCGACTTTTTTTTTCTTTTTCTTTTTTTATAGCACATCTACAGACCGAGACCTTTTTCTAGACACCTCAACCAAATTTTTACACCAAGTGGTTCTCTCAATATAGTGGAGACAGACAAAAACATGTTTCAAATTAATATATAGATTTTTCTTTTTGTTTATTAACTTCGATTTTTTTTTTTTTTTTTTTTTTTTTTTTTTTTTTACATTCCACAATCATTTATCTTAAATCCTAATGATTTAAATTATTATATATATAATGCATTTAAATTACAGTTTTACAATTCTCCAACAGGATCAGTAAAAGACAGTTAAGAGTACAGTGACAATTTTGGTTAATTTTAGGAACCTAACCTATTGCTTAAAATATGCTTAACCACGAAAATAAATTGATATTTCTTTATATTTTTCAATTTAATTCAAACGATAAGGACCAATCTAATTCAGCCTAAAGCACTGGGAATACGAAAAATCTTATTTCTTATGGTCATAACAAAAAATAATATTAGAGTCTAGTTTACTCTATCATAGGGGGCTAGAGTATTACGAATGCGGTTTGTACTTCTTATTAGATGTTAAATATCATTTATAATCATATAAATAGCTACTTTTTTTTTTTTTTTTTTAACTATGTTTTATATTTTATATTTTATTTTTCAGGGATCGACATCCAAAGGAGATTTTTTTCACTTTGCTTGAATTTGTGACGAAGCTAGGCGCAAAAACTTTGATGGAAGCTATAATCATAATAGTTAATGTAGTTCTATCTATATTTCTTGCTCTTCAATTGATTTTTTAGTGTAACGTAGAGTTTATCTTGAAATAAACGGAAAAACACTGTATTTAAAATAATGAAAAAAATATCTCAAACGGGAAAACTGTTAAAATATTAATCCAGAATACTTTAAAAATGTTAATCCAGAATACATTAAAAATGTTTATACTCAAGTGGCCATAACTATTACGTTGAATTTTTACTGTAATAAGCATGGAATGATTAAATTTCATTGTGATCTTGTAGTTAAAAGCATGTTTTACAATTTGACTTCTATCATTTGTTTTCTAAAATGTTGAGTTCACAAATTGAATATGAAATTTTTTAGATTCTTAAAAAAATCCTTTCGTTTGTTAGATATATGATTTTGAATCAAATAATATAAAACATGATATTTCCAACATTACATATTTATGAATATAAAAACAACTGCATTATTTGTGAGATTTCTATGTAAGAAGAATGCTTTCACTAAAGGCAGGTCAGACAAATAATTATAGATAAATAAATAAATAAATAACTTTTCTTTCAAAGCGGGCCATTCACAGGGCAATAAATTCGACAAGTAGCAAGCCCTGTAGAGGTTTTTAAGACCCCTCGAAGTACTCGCTTTTTGGATTGCCGATTTGGAAAGTTCACGTTCTTTCGAAAATTAAGAGAGAGATTCGTCAGTTTAAGATTTGAAATATAACTCCATTTTTTAATAACTATTTTTGAAAAATGTGGTTTATAAATTGAGCATTCTTTGTCACTAAAAACAGCACTGTATTACTCGATATTATTTAAAATATTCCAGTTTCGTGTTTTTTAGTAAGACAGGACTATTTCTTTCTATCTGCCATTTTGCGTCGTTACCAAATTATAGTGTTCCACTTCGAAAATGCCTGCCAACATCCAATTTTACCATTTAATTTCTTACTCTGTCTTAAAATATTTTGTGAAATCCTTAAAAGCTTTTATATATATATATTTTTTTTTTTTCACTTCTCATCGGTGAGGATTGAATTCACAACCGCCATGTTCGTAGTTGTGTACTCTGACCACAGAGCCAACGGCCCCAGACAGCACACCGCCTCCCCAGGATATCTTCAAGATGTCTTCTGGATGAAAAGGCATCCCAGAAACGTCCTTAAGATGTACTTTGGATGAGTTAAGCCTAACTGTGCTGTTAGGGGGGTCTTGGCAAAGTATTTCCTGATTATTCAGACTAGCGTTTTCAGATATTTTTAGACTAAAACTGTGAAATGTATTTAAAATGTGTGTTATTTTCCGATTTATAAGATGCGTATATTGATATTAATAATGTTTTTGAGAAATTAATGGATTAATATTAATTAATCTGTGACGAATTTTAAGTATAATATCGAATAATTGGTTTATAGTTTTTCTAATATTATGTTTCATTCGGTAGAAATTGAAACTGTTAATTATTAATAATAAATACGAAATTGTTATTAAGATTATTTTACTAGTTAAAATATTTAATAAATGAGTATTAAGCAATTAGGGGAAGATATTATACAATTAATGCATGCTGTTGACGATACTTTACGAGTGGACTGTATATCATTTTAATAATTACTATTCTGAAGCTATTACTTCACAAACATTTAATTAAACTATTATACATATCGTATGTACATATTTACAGTTATTAGAGGACGTATTATTAACGTATTTCAAGTATGTTGACACCATAGTCAACGCAAACTATAAAAAAGGTGAACCATATCACCGAACAAGATAAACAAGAGAGATGTTACTCTTATAACGAAAAACAATACAACTACTCCGCTATAAGCGGGAATGCAAGTGAACAAGAGATGCGCGCCAAGGTTGCGCATATAGCCAAACTAAGGTGAGCGGCAACACATGCAAATGTTATTAATTTATTTGGAACTAAAAATCAATACATTTGAAACAATACAATTTGAATATGTGCTTAATAATTTTACTAAATTTTACTAAGCGCCTACTATTACTATTATTACTATTATTATTATTATTTATTTTATTTTATTTTATTTTAGTTTAGTTTTTATTTATTTATTTATTTATTTTATTTATTATTTATTTATTTTTTGAAAGAGTGTTAAAATACAAATATAAGTAGTCCTGTAGTACTAAATTAAATTATGTCATAGATACAGGGATGAGATTAGCAAAACTACAAAAAAGCTGAAACTGTACACAAAGGCTGAAATGAATTCCAAAATTTTAATGACAAAATATTAGAGTAATAAATATTTATTTTAATCTTCAATGTATAAAAAAAGAACAAATACACACTAGAAACATAAAAAATGCCGAAAAAACTATTTAAAAAAAAGCTGAAAAGTTAAATGTAAAAAAAAAGCTGAAATCAGCTGAAAATCTGAAAAATCTCACCCCTGTAGATAGAATTTCATCCGCACTTTTTTTTTTTTTTTTTTTTTAAGTATACTTTCTGTTTTAACAGATTTTTATGTTTATTCACTCGAGATGTGTGCCCTTGTACGATTTTTAAAACTCTGACTGGCAATTTTGTAATAGCACATCTTTTTTTTTTTTTTTTTTTTTTTATGAAATTCTATTATTAGATATAGTGTATTACTGAAAAGCGGCTCTTTATCCAATCTCTAATATTTTCTTGAATGTACTATATTGTTCTTGGTGAAATATGAGTCTAAATTTTATTAGGCAGATGAATTTTAAATCCTGAGTAATTCCTATCACAGCGATATAAATTTAAACACCTGATAGTTTTAGATTTAGTATTAGATTATTTCATGTTGATTATTTTGCATGGATCAAGTAATGGTCGATTGGTTTCTTTTTACAGTGATATCTGGGAAAGAATAAGAATGAAAGATGTTTATGGCTGGGTTGATTTTAATTAATCATGCACTCCAGCTGCCCAGTAGGATGTTTATCTTTGAAATTACTCCTAACAGTTGTGGTTAAAATTACGTAATAGCTTGTGGCATATGTGAATGCGCTTGGCTCGAGAACTTTTTTTTCCCATGTGGTTTTATGTGGCTATTAAATTTAATTTGGAAGAAGTTATCCTATTTATATTTCGCTTTTCAGTTTTTTAGATTTTTTTTTTTTTTTTTTTTGTAGGACTGAGGACTATTAGTCTCAATCTGGGATTTCTGCGTTGTCGTTTTCGATAGTCGGACATTTGTCGAAATCATTTTTCGATAGTTGGACATTTATCGAAATCTAAAATTTATCGAAAATATAATTGAATAATTTGAAAGCGATGTAATAATTTGAAGAGAAAAAAACTAATAGTCCTCCGTCCTAAACTAAATTCTGCTTTTGCCAGAATTTCATCAAAATCCTTTTTTCTTTTTTTTTTAAGAAAAAGAAAAGAAAATTAATAATAATCCGTATCGTTACAAACGATATAGAAAAAGTTTTTTTTTTTTTTTTTTTTTTTTTAATAATTTTCAATTAAGAAATATAAAGTGCGCGAGCAATATGAAATAAAAATAAGTACAACAATGAATTTAATGATTTAATTTTCGTTGAAAGAAATAGTTTGTTCGTTCGGTACCTGCACATTAGTCCCGTGAGGTACAGCTTTCACATTAGTCCCGTCATGTACAACTTGCACATTAGTCCCGTCAGGTACAACTTGCACATTAGTCCCGTCAGGTACAACTTGCACATTAGTCCCCTTTAAATACAGTGACCAGCGAAGCTGGCAAAGCATTCGTTGATTCACTACCTTAATTGATTTCACATTCTGTCTTTTTTTTTTTTTTTTTTTTTTTTTTTTTTAATATATAAATTTCACTTGGATGTAGAATGCTTTATTGTTTTTAAGTGTGTTCCTATATAAATTAGTTGTATAAATTTTAAAACTTTTTTTTTTTTTTTTTTTTTTTTGTCTGGTGTGAAGAAACTATTGAATTATTTATTTTAAATTGTTAGTTTCTTCTACATGTATGTATAGAAAAAGTATTGGATTCGTGAAAATGTTCGAACTCCAGTTTTCGATGGATTTACACGTTTTGGGATGTCCCGAACACTGTTTGACTGTTTTTAGAAAATGTCCGTCTGTCTGTGTATCACGAATTTTGTAGACACTGTATCTCACGAACGAATGAACAAAATTTAACAAAACTTGGTATTTAGTTGGACCTTGACATAAACTGGTGCTGATTATATTTGGGGATCAATCGCTCAACATGTGGCACTGGGATCCCAATTTTTCTAAATTTTTAATATGGCAGTTTAGGACAAAGTTTCGAATAAATGTAAATAATGAGAGTTATTCTTAACGTGTGATTTTTAAAATTTATATGAATTATTGATAATAGTATTAGAAATTTAGAAAAAAAAAAAATGTGCATGTAGGAGCATCACTTCCCCCTCCCGGGGGGGGGGGAGAAGTATCCCCTCTCTGGTTGTAAATTTTCAATATTATGGGTATCTTTCAAAAGATCTCGTCCACACCTTTAAAACAAAGGATTGGACCATATATTTGTGAAAATTTAAAACTAAGTTACCAAATATGTTCATTTTGGCATTTAGTCTTATAATTCCGTCAGATAAAAATTGTCTGTATTTATCATGAAAAATAATTTTCGTAAATAATTCCCACTAAAAAACGATATTCCTGCGGAAATAGTATTTTCTTAAAACGTTCTTCAAGTATTTTAAAATATTTTGAAGATTTATCTTTTTCCATAAAATATCTGCAGAAATTGTGAAGGCATTATATAGAAATTTTTGTAAAATTACTTAAGAATGGGCCAAATATCTTAATCTATTCTGCAGATATTTTTAGAGAAAATCTTGAGATTATTTTTAGTGGGGATAATTTAGTAAATAATTTGTACTGCATGAATTTATGTGAAATTATATATATATATATAAAAATTATGGTGTCCACCCATACTAGTTTATGATTGTAATTGTAGTTGAGTGGATAATGAGATTTTACGTTACATTAGTGCTACAGATATTATTATTATAATTTATATAAGTAAAAGATTTAAGAGTAGCACATTGTGGGTGTATAGGACCGTTAAATATCCAAGGAAAAAACTAAAAAATTAACAAAAATTAAGAACATTGAATAATATACTTTATATATAATTTTTTCATTTTCTGGTGTTTTATGAAGAGTAGAATCGCATATTTTTTTCAATACTTTTTGAAGATGACACCTTTTGAATGTTTCCTTGTCAGTCGGAAAAATAAAATTTCAATTGAAAAATTGTCAATTTATGTGCATTACATAATATAATATAGTTATAAACAGTGATTAGTATGAAAAAATATGCAAATCTAAAAGTATTTTGATATTTAGGATCAAAATTTGCAAAAATAATAAGCGCTTTTTCAAAACATCATAAGTCAAATTTAAATAAAGGTATTTTCATTCTGTAAATTTTATTTTGATTATTGAAAGGTCCTTAAGGGAGTGAACTATTCTCAAAACTATAACCATGTTATTTAATATTTTAGAAAAGATAACATTTTACATGCTGAAAAAATCATAACAGTTCATAACTTCTATCGACAAAAAATAAAAAAATAAAAAATAATAATAATAATTTAGTTAGATTCATTGTAGTAATTCAATCTCTAAAACAACTCTTCTAGAGTATTTTGTGAAAGTTTCATAAGATTCCAATTATAACTTTTGCGATAAAGCAAAATGTTAAAAATCTCATTCTGAGAAAAAGCAGAACAATGATGATTTCACTTAAATGACGTTGATATAAGGTTTTTGTAAACAAATATTTTTGTATTGCAGGTAGGTGTTTCAATTTAATAATAAAAAAAAAAAAAAAAAAAAAAAAAAAAACAGAAAATAAATTAATAATAATAATAATAAAAAAAAAAAGATTAAAAATTTTTATTTAAAGAAAATAAATTAAAGAAGCGGACAAAAAAAAAAAAAAAAAAAAAAAAAGACTAGATAATAAAAAGTAACATTTAGTTACTAAATAATATATTTAACTTAAAATTAATAAAGTTCCTTTTCAGTTTGAATGGATTCTTGTCTGTTGACCTAATCTATCGTTGTCTATAATCGTTGCACTTGTTGTTATAAATGATGCAACATTCAAGCAACCACTTGCTGCAAGTAAAATTTATAAACGAGTCCATGGGATATCGTTTAATTAAAAAATATTTTGTAATGCTATCATTCTATAAAAATTCCTAGAAAGGGTTTTGAAAATTTAAGCAAACATTTTTGAAAACGGGATAAAATAACCACGTTTATAATCTTAGACTTTACGATCAATGAACATGCACATCTGAGTGGGCACTCGGCTATCGATATTGCAGAACTGCCTGGAGATTCAGAGCACCCATTGTACTCCTTCCTGCCGATCCCCTGTGTGCGCAATCTCTCCTAGCTTTACCTTATACCAATATTTCCCAATAGCTTTTTTTGTCTCTTTAAGACACAGATAATACAATTGGATAAAAAGAATAGCGTTCGAAAGTGTTGCCATTCAAAAACATGAATCCCATGCACATGTGTATCTATTGCATATACACGTTACCTAACATGGAACTTATTACCTAATGTAATGTGGAATGAAGTAGTCTATTACTGACAAGTAACAGTTTATCCCATCTCTAGTACATAAAGGACGAAAGATAGCAGCGATATGCTGCAATTACGGACAGGCTATATTTCAGCTTCTATGCTATATATATGCAACGCACTCGCTATGTAAGATACATATATTATGAAACATTACACTGATTCAATTTGGGTGTATATCACCTGACGGGTGGGGGTGTTTTTATTTTTTGCAATTTTCCAAATGGCTCTATCTCAGCATCTATTGGTAAAAATTGCACCCAAATTCATTTTCAAATTTTTACTTTCCGAACACTATAGTGAGGAAAGTATTGTAATCATGTCAAAAATCCGAATTCGAGATTTTGATGTTTCTATACGTTTTGAGGTCCCCTGAGTCCGTTTTCACTATTTTTACGATGATGTATGTATGTGTGTGTGTATGTGTGTATGTGTGTGTGTCTGTGAGTGAACACGCTAGCGTCTAAACGCTTTGTCCGATTAACCTGAAAGTTGGTACGTATATTGTAAGTCACCATAGTACGAACCGTATAGATTTTGGTGAATCTAGCACTTATAGTTTTTTTACAGGGACACAAAGAAAAATTCTTTATCATTATGGCCTATGGGAGCAAAATCTTAAAAGTGCGATAGCATCTAAACGCCTTATTCAAT
Source organism: Salticus scenicus (assembly GCA_963930645.1). Taxonomy (NCBI): domain Eukaryota; kingdom Metazoa; phylum Arthropoda; class Arachnida; order Araneae; family Salticidae; genus Salticus; species Salticus scenicus. Next base: position 44,471,037 of record OZ005652.1, on the reverse strand, counting down.
TGAGCAAAAAATTTATACACATATTATAGGTCACAAATACTCAATCTGTATAGATTTTGGAGAATCTAGCACTTATAGTTTTTTTACAGGGACACAAAGAAAAATTCTTTATCATTATTGCCTATGGGAGCAAAATCTTAAAAGTGCGATAGCATCTAAACACCTTATTCAATTGAGCAAAAAATTTATACACATATTATACGTCACAAATACTCAATCTGTATAGATTTTGGAGAATCTAGCACTTATAGTTTTTTTACAGGGACACAAAGAAAAATTCTTTATCATTATGCCTATGGGGCCAAATTTTTAAAAGTGTGATAGCGTCTAAATACATACTTGCCAACCAATTTTAATAAAAAAAGGGAAGATTTTTGTTGAAAAACCAGAAGATTTCATAAAAAAAGGGAAGGTTTTTTTTTTTTTTTTTTCTCTCTCTCTTTGACGTATTAAACAATACAGTTTTACAATTTTAATATTTAGAAGCAATCTATAAAAACGTTTTATTATAGATTGATTATACTAAATATATAAAAATTTTAAATGAAGTTATTCCTCTTCAACATATAAATATCTACAAAACAGAATCTGTAAGAAATTTATTTAACAACTAGCAGACCCGGCCACGCGTTGCTGCGACTAAGTTATACTTTGAATTATACGGCTGTAAACTATTTAGTACAGTTAAATTATTATTTACGAACAAAGACGAAAACGTTGTAGCCGATGTAAAAACCCACAGGGTTGAGATTTGAAACTTAGGTCAAAATTTGGAAGCGATTGATAAAAATTTTCGTAGTGTTGATATTAAGCACAAATTAATTTTATTGTAGGGTCCTATAAATTTTAATGGAGAAGTGATATATATTATTTCTAATGCTACTTTGGATAAAATTGCTAAAATGACTAATATATAAATTAAATTCTATTAAAATTCTATTAAAATAAAAGTATAAAAGAAACAGACGATTTTAAAATCAATTTTTATGGAGGAGTGAAATATAATATATGCTATAATGGATAATTTTACTATTAAATGATCTCATCATTTTAAATATTTTAAAGAGGGCAACAGCTGTAGTTATAAAAGGGAAAACAATAAGGCTAAACCAGAAAAATAAGTAAATTTGATAAATATTTTAAAACTTTAAAATTGGAAATCTTATGAAATATTGGACATTTAAAGTAAATACATGTATCATTTTAAATAGAAAAAGATTTTGGAAAAGTTTAGTGTATTTTAACGAAGTGATGAGAAGTTTTTGAGTATGTTAAAATTTTAATAGTAAATTCAAGTCAATAAAGATGGGAAACATTGAGGATTAAGATAAGAATAATTATAAGATTTAAAAAAAAAAAAAAAAAAAAAAAAAAAAAACTTTTTATATACCATGCTTTTAAATTTTAATATACTAATAATATACAAATTAAAAGGAAAATGATAAATATTCTATCATAGTTTGAAGTCAAATTTGTTTTCAAATGTCTAAATAAAATATCTGATGTAAGATACTAATATTTTGCAGCGGAATAGATTTCATTTCTGTCATCCTTGGCGAAAAAAAAAGAATATCGCCAAATTATCTGGCGAAAATATTTAATTCCTTTCAAAAATCATGGTTATTTTAACAACTTATATTAAAAGAGTAATGAATAATATGAAACAATATTTCGTACAATACATATTACATGTCATACTTACGTACAATGAATAATACATATTACATTTCGTACAATGTACACATCTGGCATGTATATTTTCGTGTTACGCTTTTGATCGCCAAATAATAATAATAATAATAAAAAAAGCCAAGGGCGACAGAGTTTTGAAATTAAAAATTAAAATTTTGTCAATTTGACAGCAAAATAATTCAATCTAACACCCGCGATAACTAATACATATCTATACCCAAATATAAGGATTAAAATCGGGAAATAAATTTCCTCGATTTTTAATAATTTCTTACAAAAAATCCAGTGGGCAATTAACATAGGAAATCTTTTTCTTGGCTGCACAGACGGTCAGTGAGTCACACTTCGCTTGCGTATAGAACTCATAGATATAGTATAGCATATATAGAATAGAGTGATCATTGGGGAGAAAAAAGTTATTCCTTTTCATTTGGGAAAAGACGACGTTTTTACCAAAATATGGCCGTCTTTCCCCGAGTGAATACACACGGGAATACATACTAATATTTTAGCAAATAAAATTTATGAATAATTTATTTGCTAAAGGGGAATGGAAGACTCCAGATACAGTTTCAAATTCATATTTCTTTCTTTCTTTTCTTTTTCTTTTTTTTTTTTTTTTTTTTTTTTTTTCAATACCACTTAATGGCTGTTTCCAAAGCTTTTATTTTTTATCTTTTTTCGGCATCAAAAATCTTTCTACGATAACATGGGGATGAGAGATCTATATATATTACTATATCTATGATAGAACTACATTAGCACTTTATCAATGTGTATAAAATCTTTAAATTGATTATGACGTCAATTTTCGTGAGATGCATAATTTAACTTTTTATAATTTTTTAACGTTCACGTTTGATTAAATGTATTTATTTTTATGTCGAAAGAAAATGAACTCGTATTTTTTTTTTTTTTTTTTTTGGCAACAATTAAATTAATGGAACTCACAGATATTTTGGAGCAACTTTAATAAAGGTCTATAATTAACAAATAATTGCAATAAAACAATATTGTGACAATAAATTGAGATAAAAACTATCGTATCTCTCAAGTTGGATCAAACTGCACACAGTGTGCAAAATTTCATCAAAATCAGTTCCTTAGTTTAGGAGTTTACCCCGGACAAACATCGTGACACGTAATTTATATATATATACAGATTAAATTATAAAGTTTTGATCAATGAAGCACAAATAAGTAAAAAACAGGATTAATTTCACTGTATTATCTTCATTATAATATGAATTCAATTTACACTTCAGTCTAAGTAACACGTGGCCGGCTATGCTAACACCAAAAATTTAAAAAGTGGAAATAATTGAATTATACGAAATTTATTAATAGGTTAAAAAGTTGAAGATTCTTTGTGTAGATGGCAGCACCAAATATATTTCAGCTTTCATTTCAACCCAGTCGAAAGGTATCGACATCTGTTAGAATCATTTGGAGTTAACAGATAATTGTGACTGTCAAATAATAACAGACAAATAATTAGCAATAAATTAAAATTGCGACTATAATTTGAGATTTAAACTATCCTATCTCTCAAGTTGGATCGAACTGCACATGGTGTGCGAATTTTATTATAATCGGTTAAGTGGTTTAGGAGTCCATTGAGGACAAACATTGTGACACGAGATTTATATATATTAAGACAGCAGACCCGGCCACGCGTTGCTGCGACTAAGTTATACGTTGAATTATACGGCTGTAAACTATTTAGTACAGTTAAATTATTATTTACGAACAAAGACGAAAACGTTGTAGCCGATGTAAAAACCCACAGGGTTGAGATTTGAAACTTAGGTCAAAATTTGGAAGCGATTGATAAAAATTTTCGTAGTGTTGATATTAAGCACAAATTAATTTTATTGTAGGGTCCTATAAATTTTAATGGAGAAGTGATATATATTATTTCTAATGCTACTTTGGATAAAATTGCTAAAATGACTAATATATAAATTAAATTCTATTAAAATTCTATTAAAATAAAAGTATAAAAGAAACAGACGATTTTAAAATCAATTTTTATGGAGGAGTGAAATATAATATATGCTATAATGGATAATTTTACTATTAAATGACCTCATCATTTTAAATATTTTAAAGAGGGCAACAGCTGTAGTTATAAAAGGGAAAACAATAAGGCTAAACCAGAAAAATAAGTAAATTTGATAAATATTTTAAAACTTTAAAATTGGAAATCTTATGAAATATTGGACATTTAAAGTAAATACATGTATCATTTTAAATAGAAAAAGATTTTGGAAAAGTTTAGTGTATTTTAACGAAGTGATGACAAGTTTTTGAGTATGTTAAAATTTTAATAGTAAATTCAAGTCAATAAAGATGGGAAACATTGAGGATTAAGATAAGAATAATTATAAGATTAAAAAAAAAAAAAAACTTTTTATATACCATGCTTTTAAATTTTAATATACTAATAATATACAAATTAAAAGGAAAATGATAAATATTCTATCATAGTTTGAAGTCAAATTTGTTTTCAAATGTCTAAATAAAATATCTGATGTAAGATACTAATATTTTGCAGCGGAATAGATTTCATTTCTGTCATCCTTGGCGAAAAAAAAAAAAAATATCGACAAATTATCTGGCGAAAATATTTAATTCCTTTCAAAAATCATGGTTATTTTAACAACTTATATTAAAAGAGTAATGAATAATATGAAACAATATTTCGTACAATACATATTACATGTCATACATAAGTACAATGAATAATACATATTACATTTCGTACAATGCATACATCTGGCATGTATATTTTCGTGTTACGCTTTTGATCGCCAAATAATAATAATAATAATAAAAAAAGCCAAGGGCGACAGAGTTTAAAAATTTAAAATTAAAATTTTGTCAATTTGACAGCAAAATAATTCAATCTAACACCCGCGATAACTAATACATATCTATACCCAAATATAAGGATTAAAATCGGGAAATAAATTTCCTCGATTTTTAATAATTTTTACAAAAAATCCAGTGGGCAATTAACATAGGAAATCTTTTTCTTGGCTGCACAGACGGTCAGTGAGTCACACTTCGCTTGCGTATAGAACTCATAGATATAGTATAGCATATATAGAATAGAGTGATCATTGGGGAGAAAAAAGTTATTCCTTTTCATTTGGGAAAAGACGACGTTTTTACCAAAATATGGCCGTCTTTCCCCGAGTGAATACACACTGGAATACATACTAATATTTTAGCAAATAAAATTTATGAATAATTTATTTGCTAAAGGGGAATGGAAGACTCCAGATACAGTTTCAAATTCATATTTCTTTCTTTCTTTTCTTTTTCTTTTTTTTTTTTTTTTTTTTTTTTTTTTCAATACCACTTAATGGCTGTTTCCAAAGCTTTTATTTTTTATCTTTTTTCGGCATCAAAAATCTTTCTACGATAACATGGGGATGAGAGATCTATATATATTACTATATCTATGATAGAACTACATTAGCACTTTATCAATGTGTATAAAATCTTTAAATTGATTATGACGTCAATTTTCGTGAGATGCATAATTTAACTTTTTATAATTTTTTAACGTTCACGTTTGATTAAATGTATTTATTTTTATGTCGAAAGAAAATGAACTCGTATTTTTTTTTTTTTTTTTTTGGCAACAATTAAATTAATGGAACTCACAGATATTTTGGAGCAACTTTAATAAAGGTCTATAATTAACAAATAATTGCAATAAAACAATATTGTGACAATAAATTGAGATAAAAACTATCGTATCTCTCAAGTTGGATCAAACTGCACACAGTGTGCAAAATTTCATCAAAATGAGTTCCTTAGTTTAGGAGTTTACCCCGGACAAACATCGTGACACGTAATTTATATATATATACAGATTAAATTATAAAGTTTTGATCAATGAAGCACAAATAAGTAAAAAACAGGATTAATTTCACTGTATTATCTTCATTATAATATGAATTCAATTTACACTTCAGTCTAAGTAACACGTGGCCGGCTATGCTAACACCAAAAATTTAAAAAGTGGAAATAATTGAATTATACGAAATTTATTAATAGGTTAAAAAGTTGAAGATTCTTTGTGTAGATGGCAGCACCAAATATATTTCAGCTTTCATTTCAACCCAGTCGAAAGGTATCGACATCTGTTAGAATCATTTGGAGTTAACAGATAATTGTGACTGTCAAATAATAACAGACAAATAATTAGCAATAAATTAAAATTGCGACTATAATTTGAGATTTAAACTATCCTATCTCTCAAGTTGGATCGAACTGCACATGGTGTGCGAATTTTATTATAATCGGTTAAGTGGTTTAGGAGTCCATTGAGGACAAACATTGTGACACGAGATTTATATATATTAAGATAGACAAAAAAAAAAAAGTTAAAGTATAACTAATTTTTTAAACAAATATAGAATATGATTTTTGTGTATGTACATCATACGTATAAAAAAAGTAGCAGTAGCTAATAATCAGTTTCAAACATGCATAAAACCAACTGAGTATTAATTTTCTTAAATTGATTTGGGAAAAATTTTCCTACCTGAAAAAATTATTCTTCATTTTTTTCCCATGTTTACACATTTGGTATAAATATGACATACAAATATTTAATTTAATCGAGGAAAAATAAACAGATTCATTAAATCAAGCAATAAAGATCTAAAAATAATTACGTGAGAAATATTGAGCACTTCCATTGCTTTATTGTTTCTAGAATTGATCATTGATCACAATCCGGGGAATGGGGGGGGGGAAATACAAAAATAATTACAGAGTAAGAAATATTAAACTCTTTCAACTCTACTTCTAGAATCTAATGTAAGAACTTTAAATTAATATTGTCATTTATGTTGCAGATGGATAAAGATTAAGAAACAAAAGACTTCTGCAGAACATTAGATTGCTGATCACTAGTTGGAGATAAATAAAGAGGGGGGGGGGGACAAAAAATAATTACATCAGCAAGAAATATTTAACAATTCTATTTATTTAAATGTTCTAGAATCTCATAAAGCAAGTTTGAAATTAATATTGACATTTATGTTATGGATGGATGAAGATTGGGAATCAGGAGTTTTCGTAGAACATTTGGGTTTCTTTTTAAAACGAACGTACGATATCCGCGACTTTTTTAAAAACGGAAGATTTCATCATCTGTCCGGAAGACCGGAAGATACGTTAAAAAACCGGAAGTCTTCCGGGAAAACCGGAAAAGTTGGCAAGTATGTAAATGCCTTATTAATCTGAGCAAAAAATTTGTACACATGTTATAGATCACAGTTCAACTAACTGTATAGACTTTGGTGAATCTAGCACTTACAGTTTTTTTTACAGGGACACAAAGAAAAAATCTTTATCATTATGGCCTATGGGACTAAATTTTTAAAAGTACGATAGCATCTAAACGCCTTATTGAATAGAGCTGAAAATTTATATGAGTATTGTAAATCACTGTTGCACTCACTGTAAGCATTTTGGTGAATTTATCATTTATAGGTTTTTACAGGGACACAACGAAAAATTCTTTATCATTATGATCTATGGGCTCAAAGTTCAGTAGCGTTAACATCCTGTAATAGATGGAGAAAAATACTCAAACACTCTATTATGGTTTTCTCTCTTTTGTTTGTTTAACAACTCCTCTTTCTTTACTTTATCTACAAAACTGTTAATTACTCAATGTTCGGAAAGTCGAGTGGAGTCACTCCATATTTTTTATTCTTAGAAAAATATTAGCAGTATCACCTTTTAGTCGATATATTCACAATTTCACTCAGCATTATTTTTATAATTTATATCTCTCATACCAAGCTTTTTATAACATAGAATCTTAGATATAGCGTTCCCGTAAATGGGATCATTAAATTGCAGTGCTGAAACACCACATATCATATGATATGCACCCAAATTAAATCAACTCAGTTTTACGCATTATATGTCTCCATTATCTAGTTTTGGTGCATTTTTACACTATAGAAGTTGAGCTACAGCTTTCTTTTTTTTTTTTTTTTAAGCACTGTAAAAGAAAAAAAAACTGTTAAAAGTACAGGAAAAATCTGGCAGCTGGGGCACCAGTATTTCTCCGTCAAATACACAGGACAAAACTGTTACTTTTCACAAAAAACCTGTTTGATTTACAGGATTCCAGTGTAAAATATATGTCAGTGACACAATTTTACGGTTGTCAACTGTATATTTGACGGAGAAATACTGGCACCACAGCTGCCAGATTTTTCCTGTACTTTTAACGTTTTTTTTTTGTTTTTGTTTTTTTTTCATTGAGGAGGAAATTCCAGCATAGAAACATTACCTTTCGACCATTATATCTCAAACGCTAACCAACACCTATGTCAATTAAAGGTTTCATAAAATATCAAATTTTGATAAAATTCTGTCCCTTGGTTCAGTAGATACAACATCCAAAATATTTTGTTAACATACACAGACGGACAGACATTTTCTGAAAATATCTAAATTCATAAAAAACAGGAAATTAAAAATTTTCAAATATAGATTTTTTTTTCTTTCACTGTAAAAAAAAAAAAAAGTTTAAAAGTACAGGAAAAATCTAGCAGCTAGGATGCCAGTATTTCTCCGTCAAATATACAGTCTAAAACCGTAAAATTGTATCACTCACATATATTTTACACAGGAATCCTGTAAATCAAACAGGTTTTTTGTTAAAAGTATAGTTTTATCCTGTATATTTGACGGAGAAATACTGGCACCCCAGCTGCTAGATTTTTCCAGTACTTTTAACTTTTTTTTTACAGTGTATCATTCGCCGTTTGTCAACAAAAGTGAGCATGATTTATTTATTTACATACATATTATTTACTTGTCTAGCAACAGAAGTTAACATAATTTTATTCCTTTTTTAAATTGTTGACTTATCATTTCAATATGAACAGCGATCTTTGATACTGAAATACCCTGAAGAAGAGTCATCGGTCAGATTGATAGGGAAATGCATTTTTAGTCAAACGAATTGATCGAGTTTTGACCACTGGAGGATACTAGTAATATACAGTTACAGAAATTTTTAGAATTTTGTTTATACTGTGTTTAGGAATTTCTGAAGATGTCCCAAGCCTTTTTTATTTATTTATTGTGAATTCTTGTTTTTCTTTTTCTTTTCCTTTCTTTCTTTCTTTCTTTTTTTTATTAATATATGAATGTATTTCTTTTATAAAAATTTAAATCTATTTTAACTACTTCCTTTAAAAATCGAGAAGGGGAAGGAATGAAAATAATATAACTATTTAATAAAAATACAATCAATATGAACACATAGATTAAAATAAGGAATCAAATTTAAACAAGAACATTATAAATTTTATTTCTCTGTATATTAAAATAAACACATACAAAGTTTTTTTTTTTTTTTTTTTTTAATAACAATTTTGTTACATTTGTTCTCTCTTTTTTAAAATTATACATCAAAAAATTATTTTTTTTTCCCCATTAAGGAAAATTGTTATTTAATAACAGCAACAAAATTAATAAATAAAATTTGCCATAATTTCATAACTCTTGGGTACCAAATATGCATTAATTAACTTGAATACATTGTAAACTAAAAAAATAAATAAATATGATTTTTCAAAGTAATACGACCATTTTGCATTATACACAACCCTGATATTGTAATACAATAACCATTGTCCGCTTTCTAATATTTTTGTTTAATGCAAGATAATTGTATCTAATCTACTCAATGAAACAATATAATAAATACGGTAAAATCGGTATATTATACAACCAATTTGTAATAAACACTCTTATAACAAAATAGTGGTATTTACAATCCAAATTAACATTTCTATTTAATGCAAATTGATTGCATGTTAGCCTAACACCTATTACTAAATTTAATGCCTTACCACTACAGTATAATAAAACCAATTTGCAACTGCACACAATCCTGACAAAGCATTATATAACTCATCTATACAAAACCTGCGTTTCTTGTATAATATAAGGGGACTGCACATAAACCTAATTGAACACTAAAACTAAATACAGTTAATTATTATTATTAAATCTAATTTAAAGCACAGCCAACTTGCATTATACAAACAGCTCTTTATCGATACCACGTAATATTTTTGTGCAATGCAAACTGATTGTAAACTATTTTAGATTATAAACTATATAATATAGATTATAAACTATACACTTATAATGTACTATACAATTCCATCAGCTTTCATCATACATAACCCTGTCAAATCAATATTCTATTTTAATACTTAGTAATGCTTTTGTATGATGTGAGCTGATTGTGCATTAACCTAATTGTCAAAAATATACTTAATTCAACACCTAAATACAAATAACGCAAACCTATATTATCTAATGTACTAACCCTACAGTATAATAAAATCAGCTTGCATGGTCGGCACTCCTAACAAGACCGTATAGTAACGCGTCTGTACACAACCCAATCGTTCTTATATAATGTAAGCTGACTGCATACAAACCTAATTGAACATTAGAACTAAATACAGTTATTTTTTTAATATTCAAGCTAATACAAAATACAGCCAACTTGCATTATACATATGCAAAGTAACAACTCTATACCGATACTATATACTATAATTTTGTGCAATGCAAACTGATTGTAGTCTATCCTAGATTATAAACTATACATTTATGATATACTATAGGATTTTATCAGCTCTCATCATATGTAACCCTGTCAAATCAATAAACCATTTAATGCTTCGTATTGTTTTTGTATAATGTGAGCTGATTGTGTATGTATATAGTTATTAAATATATATCTATTTTAGCACCTAAATACAAATAAGAATCTTAAATACCTATATTATAATAAAATCAATTTGCACTGCATAGATATCCTGACAAAGCATTGTAATAATTCCTCTATACAAAACCTACCGTTCTTATATAATGAAAGCTGACTGCACATAGACCTAATTGAACTCTAAAACTAAATACAGTTAAATTATTATCATTAAAGATAACATAAAATGCAGCCAACTTGCATCATACATATTCAGAGTAACAACTCTATACCGATAATACACACTATGTTTTGTGCAATGCAAATTGATTGTAATCTATCCTAGATTATAAACTATACACTTATGATATACTATAGGATTTTATCAGCTCTCATCATATTTAACCCTGCCAAATCAATAATCCATTAGTAGTACCGCTTAGTATTGTTTTTGTATAATGCGAGCTGATTGTGTATTATTCTAATTATTAATTATATACATATTTTAGCACATAAATACAAATAATACATATCTTAAAAACCTATATTATTTTTATATATAATGTATTTTACCTTTACAATATATACAAAATGTTCATAAAACACCTTGTAGAGATTTATTCATTGAAATTGGCCAATTTTCAACGAATAAAATTTTTAACAGAAAAAATTCTTTGTTTATCTAATATACTCTTAATGAAGAACAATTTTAAATCAAAATTCTCCTTTGGTTACATCAAAATTCCACTTAAAAAAAATACATTAACATTATCATTTATTTAGTGGGAATCATATATATAAGCACCGCATTTGCGAAAAGAATAAGGGAAACCCACCGAAAACCTTATTCGTGCTATAGATAATTTCTCCGACTTCAAACATGTGAAAAAGCTTCTTTTATATGCAAATACAAACAAAACGTCGACTCTTTTGCGTGAATAAAGTAGTTCTTAATGTCACTGAATAAATTTTATACAACGAATGTTCTCCAAACAGATGAATGATGAATCTGTCACTTCAGCGAATATTCTCGAAAAGCTGTCATAAATATAACCCTAATCAAGGTTTAATAAATATCCTGAAGGTTTTTCATTTAACAGTCACTTGTACTATAAACAGCATTTATATGTCACAGAACAGGAATTTTATTGATTCAGGACCAATGACCAAGTGTTTGGAGCACTGTCTCTAAGAGACAACCACTCAGACAATCTGCTTCTATTTATCTCCGTAGCAGCTGGAATTTAGTGAAGGTTTCGGGTGAATCTGTATAAGGATCCAACAGAAATTGGTTCCTGTTGAAAAAAGAGGTTCGTAACTTCGGCAATCTCAAACTACCATTTCATGCCAAATTTAGTCTCTAAGTTGCCAAGTTTTATTTCCCCAAGGCCTACTTTAATGCAAGTGAATGGACTGCTATTTGTTTCTTTTCTGACTGCAAAACTATTTCTTATGCAACAGCACATATTAGGAAAGAGGTGTAATCAGCAATATACTACGTTCGGTTACAATAACAAAATCACTAAAGAGGAGGTCAGGATCTGCAAAATAAATACAAAAAAATGTTTTTTAGGTCAATTGAAAAGATAAAAATATCAGTAAATTTATAAATATAAACAGTGTTATTTCTGATAATTTTAATACCACTACTTCTATACAGAAAACTTTTTCATATTTTTACAAACAAATATAAAATTAAAATGTTTTAATTTTAAAATAGCATTATTTCGATATATTAATAAGTTAATAAATATATATATATATAGAGAGAGGGGGAAATATTTTTTAAATACTACTTTGAAAACTTACATATATTTTAAAACCATACATTGTATTTCTTTAGGTGAAATACACTGATAAATATAAAAACTATTTTTTAGGTCAATTAAAAAGATAAACATATCAGTACATTTATAAATATAATCAGGAATGTTATTTCTGATAATTTAAATACCACTATTTCTATACAGAAAACTTTTCATATTGTTACAGAATTGTTTGTAGTTGAAGAGGGTAGTTATTATTTTTAGGAAATACAGTCAGTAATAAAAGTCTCTGAACACTAGCAAAAATTCCTATATAAAGAAAGTACACTTAATGCAGATTTATTTAACAAAACTGCATTAAGTGTACTTTTTATATATAGGAATTTTTGCTAGTGTTCGGAGACTTTTGTTACCGACTGTGCTGCTAAGAAACAGTCTCAGAAATCATATACTTAATCAATTCTTA